>JAJIYU010007087.1:0-19602 GCA_030144865.1 Tinospora cordifolia | reverse complement strand
AAAAACAAAATAAAAAGGTATGGATGAGTAACAAAAGCTACAAAAGGAGTAGAACAGAAATAGAGGCATTGTCTCTCCCCTGCCCTCAAGTGAATAAAAAAAAAACTAAAAGAAAAGGTATGGATCGAGTAACAAAAGGTACAAAAGGAGCGATAAATAAAAACTTGGCTAGCCCAACTATTATAGCAACATCCCAAAGAGTACATGCTACAATCAGAACTATCTATCCTCATAACTGGTACTCAATCAATGTGAGAGATTTTATGTTTCAGGTTCATATCATGGCAAAGTTCAGCTAATTGTGAATGTTACTCTTGATTTTAACTAACAAATTTAAGTCTAAGGAAAAAAAAAAAAAAAACTATACTATTCTTTTCAGTTTATGCAAAAAGGTTTACTCTTTAATAATTCATGATTATAATCTTCAACGTTTATTTACTTATATTTATGAATAAAATTATACATTAAAAGAAGACGAGTGGTGTAAAAAGTGTTCATAAGCGGTCGTTCTATATAAAATAATTTGCATGGTGATAATGCCTAACTAAGATAAATCAAAATTTTCTCATCGGCCAAAGTTACTTTTTATCTTGAGATATTGAAGTTTTTTGGCCGATAGCCATGAACAAATTTTTATGTGTAAACCATTTGGTTTACGAACATTTATTTCTTTTCCAAATCGATGATGAATCTGTCAACTAGGCTTACATGTCATGGTGGGAAATGCCGAGGGAAGGCAAAAAATAATCCAAGTCTTTCCAAAATTTATATGGTTGTTGCCCGAACAAGGGAAGAATTTTCAATTAAAAATAAAATAAAACTCGGCGGAGAAGACTTAATTTGATAATTCTCCTGAGCCCAGTCACTGCGACGCTAACCGGATTCACACTAAGGAAATTCCACCTTCTGTAAGTCAGTGCTATGCATTTCAGCAATTCTCTATCTGATCAACAAGGGACAGTCTGGCTAAACATTTCAGTGGCTATCTTAAAATATCATGAAGGTCCTAGTTTTCTTTCTTCTTTTCACCTGCATCACATTCACAACGATTCGATCTGCAAGTGCAAGGGACACAATCTCTCCGACCCAACCTCTCACTCATAACCAGACTTTAGTTTCCTCAGCCCAAAGGTTTGAACTTGGCTTTTTCCGTCCTGGCAATTCCGCGAATTGGTACTTGGGAATTTGGTTTAAGAACATATCACCTCGAACAGTTGTTTGGGTAGCCAACAGAGAGCATCCAATCGCCAACGCCTCTGGAGTTGCGAAGCTCATCAATGGGAATCTAGTAGTTGCTGCTGATGAAAGAAGCAAGTCCATGTGGTCGTCTTCGAATCATTCCCAGGTAGTTGGAAACCCAATTGCCCAGCTGTTGGACACTGGAAATCTAGTGATAAGAGATGAAAACAGCAATGAACCAACCAGTTATCTGTGGCAAAGCTTTGACGATCCAGGTGATACATTGTTACCGGGTGCCCGCTTCGGGTGGAACTTGAGAACAGGTTTGAATAGGCAATTGACGTCCTGGAGAAGCTCCGATGATCCTTCTCGCGGTAGCTTCTCTTATGGTCTTGAACTTCAAGGATTTGCTGACACATTTCTAAGAAATGGAAGGGACAAGACGTATCGATCGGGGCCGTGGAATGGCGTTCGATTTAGTGGTGATTCTTATCTTATGGAAAACCCGGGTTTCAAAGCAACTTTTGTATCCAACGATGAAGAGGTATACTTCGTATTTGACAACAAGAGAACTTCTGTTGTTTCAAGGTTCGTGCTAGATCCACAAGGCAAGCTTGCTCGTTATCTATGGCTGAATAAAAGCCATGAATGGGTGGTCAGAGCAGCACTACAAGCTAACGAATGCAGCAATTATGGTCGTTGCGGTGTTTATGGAATTTGTAATATGAGCAACGCAATAGTTTGTGATTGCTTAAAGGGATTTGTTCCCAATTCACCACAACAATGGGATAGCCTTGATTGGACTAGTGGGTGCAGAAGAAGAACACGTTTGGATTGCGAAAAGGGAGACCGGTTTTGGAAGCTTACGTCTGTAAAATTGCCTGAAGCTTTGGATTCCTGGATGGTTAGCAGCACGATGACCCTTGAAAAATGCAGAATTGAATGCTTGAAGAACTGTTCTTGTAAAGCTTATGCTAATTCAGATATTAGGAATGGAGGTAGTGGGTGTATTCTGTGGTTTGGGGATTTGCTCGATATTGTAAGCCTCAACAATGAGGGTTCACAGGATCTCCATGTGAGGTTAGCAGCTTCAGAACTAGGTAACTTTTGTTCCTTTACATAACCATGCCCAGTGAATCATTGGAAGTGGGGTTAGAGGTTTGATGTGGAAACCCGTCACGCACGGGTTCGATTTTCACTTAACGCCCTTTCCCAATGAAATTGGTGGGTAGATATGTCGTTGATTGTTCTCTCTTCCCAAAAATTGCGACATCTCCTCTTTATCTTCTGGATCTATTTCATTTCCAAGTTTTAATAATAAATCTTTGTCCGACTAGAGACTGATATGGATGTCAAGAAGGAAAAGAGGGTGCGTCTGGTGGTACCCGTATCAGTAGCTTTACTGGGGATTCTTCTGTTTGGTTCAATCATATGGTGCATAATCTTGAGGAAGAAAAGAGGTAAATATATGCCAGTCACCATTTTCCACGAAATTAATGTATCAATAGCGTGTTTGTTCTTAAAAGTTTACCTTTTCTAGTTATTATTCAAAAGAAACAACTAATCTATGTAATGCGTAAACAGGTAAAAGAGATATTGGACACCAAGTGCATGAAGATGAACCACAAACTAGAGAGTTGGAGCTACCTTTGTTTGATTTCGTTACAGTAGCAACTGCCACTAGTAACTTCTCTATTGACAACAAGCTTGGCCAAGGTGGTTTTGGTCTTGTTTACAAGGTAAGTCCCCATTCATGGATCAAATGGTTATGATCAGTGTAGTTTTTTTTCGGAAATTTGTATCTTACCAAAAAGTTATGAATATCCTCAAGGGAAAGTTGTCAACAGGACAAGAAATAGCAGTGAAAAGGCTTTCGGAGAACTCTAGACAAGGTCTAAATGAGTTCAAGAATGAGGTTCTTTTGATTGCAAAACTCCAACATTTTAATCTAGTAAGGCTGCTAGGATGTTGCATTCAGAGAAATGAAAAGATGCTAATCTATGAGTATATGCCCAACAACAGCTTAGACTCTTTCATCTTTGGTATGCCCATCAACTTTTTTTTTTTCTTTTCTCTGAATATTAGTGTTAAATAATTTTTGAATTATTGAGTTGCTATTCTAAAACTTTATCAGACCACACAAAGAGAAGACTACTTGTTTGGCAAAAACGTTTCAACATCATAGTAGGAATAGCTCAAGGACTACTTTATCTTCATAGAGATTCAAGGCTAAGGATTATTCATAGAGATCTTAAAGCAAGTAACATTTTACTTGATGATGAGTTGAACCCGAAAATATCAGACTTTGGTTTGGCAAGAACTTTTGGAAGAGATCAAACCCAAGCAAACACAGGAACAGTGGCTGGAACATAGTAAGTAACCTTGGATTTCCAAAAGAAATCGAAGTATATATATCATACCGCATGATCACTTTTTGTCCTAAAATTTTAATTGTTATACATGTTGGATTTCAGTGGTTATATGCCTCCTGAATACGCGATAGATGGACTATTTTCAATGAAATCTGATGTCTTCAGCTTTGGCGTTTTGGTGTTGGAAATAGTGAGTGGCAAGGAAAACAGAGGATTCGATTATCCTGATCATGGCCTAAATCTTCTAGGACATGTAATTATGACAAAGGGTCTCTTGGATATTATATCTATAGTATGTTTTTCAATAGATGATGAATGACAGACTTCTCTCTTTTTGCTTCTATTTTGTGTTTTATAGGCATGGAATCTATGGAATGAAGGCAAGGCAATTGAATTAGTGGATCCAGTGATGGAGGAAGCAGCAACAGAAGCAGAAGTGTTAAGATGCATTCAAGTGGGTCTCCTATGTGTGCAACAACATCCAGAAGATAGATTGACAATGGCATCTGTGGTGCTGATGTTAAGTAGTGATAGTGTAGCGATGCCAAAACCTAACATACCTGGATTCTATTTTGAAAGAAATCTCCCAGAGAGAGGCTCATCATCAACTGGGAAAATGTTCAGTTACGAAAATGAGTCATGTGTTTCAATGTTGTTGGAGGGTAGATAAGAGTATTATTTTTTTGATGATATTATTTTTTGTAATATGTATAATTACTTGTAACTTTAAGTCAAATGAGTTTTCTCTTAATGTAATACCTTCAATTACACCTCTGACCAATTATAGAACATCTCACCTTAAAGAAGTGCGCACTGCCTAAAAAAAAAAAATAGCGGAATGAAATATTCACAAATTTTATTTTGCACTTCTCATAGTTTTTATTTTTGTGATAAAAAAAAAATGGATGTATTTGTACTAATATAGCTTTTTATATTATTATTATTTTTACTTTATAACTACACAAATAGCTGTAGAAGTGCTTCAAGAAGTTACATAAATTGTGGAAAATTATTCTATTTCTTTTTAGTGATTGATATCATATACTGGCGTAGGATGTAATCAAGCATACCTTTCTTTCCCTTTCTCTACTTCGAGCACAATAACTAGTTGGGGCACACAGCTAATCTTTGACTCTAATGTGTGTGTGTGTGTGAGAGAGAGAGAGAGAGAGAGAGAGAGAGAGAGAGAGAGAGAGAGAGAGAGAGAGAGAGAAGATCTACAAACTATTAAACTCATACAACCTTCTCCACATCCCTTAATTAGGAGGTGAGTTTTCTATCATAAGAGACTATTTGTATTTCATTAATGTGTTATTTGTGCCCTAGTTAATCATGTCTTTTGAAGTCCTTAAAATGCATTTACCCCATATCTTTTTCATCTTCATCATCTTTTTTTTTCTCCATATTCTTCTTCTTCTTCTTGGAAAAATGGTATGTGGTTGACAAAACCAAAAGAAATAAACCAAACCTAATTTTCTTTAATTAAAAAAAAAAGAACAAAAGGGTAAAAGAAGAAGAAGAGAAAGAAAGAAACAGAAGAGGAAGAAAATGGGTTGGGGTATTTTAGAGATTTGATAGAAAAATTATTGCCTCGAGTTAAAACAACATATTGGTAGGGTATACATGAACACACTCGAATTCGAATGTCGATATTTTAATTGTTACTTATTTGGCACATCACCCAAACTCGACATTTTAGTCTGAGATGTATTAAAATGATTGTTACAATTTGAACTTTTATTTAGTTGCATCATTTACAAAAATTCATTGATTAATTCCTACTTGATCAAGATTTTATACAATGGAAATGAACAAACAAATATATACTTTAAATAATTAAAAGTTATATTCTTAACCTTCTTTGTCATTTTTCCTATATTCATTTACATTACTAAATGACTTTTCATGATGAAAAATAATATGAAGGAAATCCACTCATTATCTATAGATGAGTTATGCTTGATAAATATAAAAAATCAAGTTAATTGAATGTATTTTACTATTTTATCATCTATATATGAAATTAAACAATTCTGTCCACAAAGAAGTTGGTAGCTATAAAGTTAGTCTAAAATCAAAAGGGAAGGACTATTAGCCTTAGACTAATATGTGTAGTTTATAATATCCAAAAATTTTAGTCTTGATTAACCACAATTTTAACCCTAATTGACCATGGTTAACAATAGTTAATCATGGTCAAGAACTAGTTAACTCAATTACTATGACACAAATGTCACAAGCATGAAAAAAACAAATTAATCAAAGGAATTTGTGTCAAAATGCTTAGGTATTGCAAAAAGAGAGAAAGAAAGCACAAAAAAGAGGAAGAAAAAAGAAGAAGGGTAGCATGATGTAGTGTAATGTACTGGCAATAATAGCACACTACTTTGCTCTACAACTACCAAGAATAGGACTATTGCAAGGTGCTCACTTTTCTTCAAGATTTTTGTCAATCTCGGGGTCCATTGAGTCCATTGACCACCATGCATGCTTGTGGAAGAACATATTTGACACTTGTCAGTAATGAAGAGTTTGGCTTGGAATGCTTTCTTTGGAAAGGTAGAAAATTGGAAACTTGGGGTCATTTTATACTTTCCTAATTTGTGTAAGACATAGGTGGCCAACATGGGCAGTATGGATGCTCTTCCTAAGCATCATACACAATCTAATCATGGAGAAGGGACACTTTTCTTAATTAGAGTGATAATGCTCAGGGGTCACGCAACGCGGGGGGAAGGGTTCTCCCCCAAGGGACCGTGCTAACGGGACCCATCCTTAAAATTCCTTAGTTGCCTTATACCCTTATATTCCTCGTCAAAATGAACATTATCATATTTCAAGGCTCATTATTTAATAATTAATTATACAATATATTTAACTTTTTTTTATATATAAATTCACATATTTTCAAAGAGGTTAGTATATTAATATTAATCATATGCATTATATAAATCAATTATAATTAATTACTTGTTATACACTATTATTTTAATTGTAGGAATTTATATGTAATGAGAAATTAATAACAATAGAGCACGTGAGCTTAGGAGCCTCGACATTGTCAATTTTGCCAAGGCAGGACCTCATTTAGATTTATGACACATGATGCCATCTCATTCATCCATCATTAAAGTGTATATCATGCAAATCTCGAGAACTATCAATGATGAAGATAGAAGTTGGAAGAATCTCAAGACACATGAAGATATCTTCATCATCTACCATTCCTTGTTGTTCATCTCAAGAATGATTTAATGGATGAGTTTAAATTTATGAGAAAATCAAGGTTGATACTGATTAGTCAAGTAGTCTTCCCAAGAAGCCACATGCAACATTTTTCTTTTTAGCTTAGTCCTAACCCACCTTATTTCTCTTTCTTTCAACATAATCACCATTAAGAAAGTCTCTTTTACACACCACCATTATCCTTCATTTACATTAGTCACCCTTTTCTATGCTTCTTACTATGCATAGTCATGTAGTATCCTTCATTTAAATTTCTCACCATCTTAGATAAGAAGGGGCATTAGACCATGAGCCAGCTGCACCATTCATCCACATCACCTTTAGGCCATTTCCTATTGGTCCATCATCTCATTTGAACATCTATATAAACCCTCGAATCCACACTTGAGGGGGCATCCCATTTTTTATTTTTTTCTTGATCACATTGGAGCTCTCCTTACTTTTTTTTTTATTCTCATTTCTTTTATGTTTATTTTTCTTTAGCCTTCAAGTTCATGAAAGGCTAAGTCTTTTGTTGGGACTAAGAAGAAACCCTCTCCACTCTTCTCTTGAGAATTCTTGGGTAATACTTTTATTTTATTTTACTTGACATGTATTCTCTCGTACTTTTGTCAGATTTGTTTTAAACTTCATACATTATATTATGTATTTTGTATAGTTGATTTTGCAAAATTGAATGAAAGATTAAGGTATTTTATTTTTCCTTAGTGTGACACTTTGTATTTTTTTATTATGTGTCATATCACATATTTCATGTACTTAGGATTCACATTTTGCATTTACACACATTAGAACTTTAGTTGTACTTTGCTTTCTTATTATAAATAACTCTATTGGAAGCACATTACTTTTTAATATATTTGCGCTTAAAGATTTATCGTTGTGGGTTGCAAAACTCATTAGTTATTTTTATCCCTAATTATTTTACTTAAGAAGTACTAAGAGAGGGAATACTTGGACCTACTCTAATGCCCTAACTTTTCCATCTTATTGTTGTTCCTACATTATCAAAATATTGTCATAATCTCATTTGTTCCTTATTTTCTTGTTTTATCACATGTAACAAACCTTAACTTTAGAAATCCATCCAATCCTTGTAAGGCTCCCCAAGTTATTACTTATTGTATTTATACTAGTTACACGCATCCTTTACTTTACATCTAGGGTCTATTTATGTTGCTTGTTGTTAATTAATCATCTAAAGAATGCATATTTACATCTCTTTATGTACTTAAAAGTGTGCACATAAAGTATACAACATAGAACATCCTCTCCAACCTTTGATTTAATTTACAAACCATTGAACCTTGGCCTACCATCCTTAGGCTTGAAAAAGAGACACAAGAAAATAGCATTCTTCATTCTTAAAGTGTGAAAAGTGGGAGAGAACTTGATGGTTGTGGAAAAGTATTGAGTGTGCTTTGGGGAGTTTGGAGACTAGCAAATAACCCATTGCAAGTGTTTCTTAACACCATCTTGTTCCGATTCTAACATATATTGGAATTGGACCACATCACAATGATATATATATTGTGTAGTTTTACTCATAGTGAAAATACACCCTAGTTTTAGGTCGCACGTTAAACTATCACCTTCATTAAAAACTACATTAGAAAAACTGTTATTCATAATTTTCATAACTATTTTGAATTGAAAAGAGGTAATGAACTTATTCAAAATGACGGATTTTCAGAATGCGAGTAGATTATCTTTCCCCTTTTTTCTTCCTTCTTTTCTTTTCTTCTCTCTTTTTTTTTTCATTCTTCTTTTTAGTTCCCTCCTCTTTTCCTTTCCTTTCTTCGATGGAAAGTGTGAGCATGAAATGAAGTGCGGTAAGGCTATTTATAGTGATAATTTTTGGTTTGTCTTCGAGTGGGCCCCACCTCAATTAATATCAAGATAAGCATAAAATCCTTTTTATCTATGACTCATACTTTGCACATTATCCTCTCATTATTTTATACATATACATATAAATACATACATACATACATACATATATATATGCACATACATAAATATTTATATATGTATATGCAAGATTTAATTAATTCCATTGATTCATTTTATGTTCCATTTCATTCATCATTTTTTAACCAAACTCCCACTATGAAATATTAATTATTATTATTATTATTACCATCATTAATTAAATATTTTATTTTCTATTTAATATACACATTAATTAATACTGTTGCCGCAAAAATCACGTATTTTCATTTAATACACACATTAATTTATACAATTTTTGAAAAATAACGTATTTTCATTTATAATTCATTAATTTAAACATGAAAATATATGTCAATATATGTCAAACCCGTCAACTTAATGTCCAAAAATATGAGTTATTATAGTTTCCCCACTTAGAACAAATTTTGGCCTCGAAATTTAGAAAGGTAACAAGATATCACAGAGCAACATTCATAACTTCGGGGAAGTGACTTGCCATATAATCCTCTCACTCTCATGTATCTTGCTCGGCATCATGAAACTACCAATGTACATGTACCATCAGTATCTCTTTGTTACGCAGTTTCTTCACAGCTTGATCAATGATAGCTACTGGAGCCTCATCGTATGTACAATACTCTCGCAATTCAATATGTCTCCAGTCTATCACATGCGAGGAATCGGGGTAGTACTTCCTCAATATTGACATATGAAACACATTGTGCACTCCCGCTAGCTAAGGTGGTAATGCCAATCAGTAAGCAACATGACCTATCCTCTTGAGGATCTCAAAATATCTAATATATCTCAGAGCGAGTTTTCCTAAAATACGAAAATGAATCTACCCCTTCCAAAGGAAAATTCGAAGGAGTACATGATCACCAACATCAAACTCAAGGATCTTCTTCTGGTTATCTGCATAATTCTTCTGTCGATTCTGAGCTGCCTTCATGTTTCGACAAATTTGCTAAATTATCTCATTTTGCTCCTATACAAAAGTAGGGCCCAAAACTGTTATGTCATCATCCTCGACCCAACAAGCTGGTGATTGACAAAGTTGACCATGTAATGTCTCAAACGGTACCATGCCGATATTCGCTTGGTAGCTGTTATTATATGCAAACTCACACAATGCCATATGATCCTCCCAACTACCACCAAAATCAAGAACACATGCACGAAGCCTATCCTCCAAAATCTAGATCACTCTCTTGGACTGACCATCAATCTATGGATGAAAAGTTGTGCTCAAGTTTATTTTAGTCCCCAACTAATTCTGCAAGCTATGCTCAAGTTATTTTAATCCCGTGTAATCTCACCATCTCTCGAATGGACAACTGACTCGGCTTCTTAACCAAATCTTTGGTATGACTCAAGAGGAAATGAACATATTTAGTGAGTATGTCCATAATAGCCCAAATAGTATCATATCTCCTCTAAGTCTGGCGTAACCCCGTCACAAAGTCCATGGCAATGTGCTCCCATTTTCACTCAAGAATAGCCAAGGGTTGTAGTAAATCACTGGGTCTCTAGTGCTCAGCCTTAACCTGTTGGCACATGTCACATCTCTACACAAAACCTGCAATATCTCGCTTCGTCCCTGGTCACCAATAACTACGTTGAGCATCCTGGTACATCTTATTGGTACCCAGATGAATGGCATACCTCAAGCAGTGCAACTCTACTAGTACTCCCTATCTCAGGTGAGGGTCATTTGGTACCCACAATCGTCTTCTGAACCTCAGTGCACCAACACTTTCAATCGACCACTTCACACGAGCAATATCGTTTACCTACTCGAGGTACATCACATAATCAATGTCATGAGGTTGCACCTCTATGATCTCAGCAAACAACACTGGCTAGGCTCTCATATGTGCATTGACTTTGGTCTCAGTCGAAGTCTTGTGGATATTCATCACGGTCACATAATCAATCATTATCCACTCCTGAAATATATGTCTAGCCATGCAAGCAGTCCTGACCCGTACTCTACTCAGCGCATCAGCCAGTACATTGGCTTTTTTGAGATGATATTCAATGGTAAAGTCATAATTCTTATGTAGTTTCATCCATCCTTTTTGCCTCATGTTAAATCTCTCTGAGAAAACAAATATTTAATGCTCTTATATATGATCATAATAAAGCGTAAAACATTCACCATACAGATAGTGTCGCCAAAACTTGAGCGCAAACACTATGCTTGTAATTCTAAATCATAGACGGGGTAATTTCTTTCATATACCTTCCATTGTCATGAAGCATAAGATATTTTCCCGTCACCCTACATCAACACACACCCAAGGTCTGTCCCACATGCATCTGTATATATCACCAACTCACGACCGAGTTCAAGTAGTACAAGTTGTAATATCCCACATCAGTTCGACACTAGAGTGATGCTTGGACTAAATGAGCAATTACGAGACTTATTAGTGTCGAACGCTTTTGGGAAACTCAGGTTTGAGTCTTGTCAAGAACAAAATCCTACATGCAGTCAGTGGTGGCTAAGGTAGGGACAATATCGGTACGTAATAGGCCCGGGTTGTTATAAATGATATCAGAGCCGCTCTAGGTGTGACGATGTTGTGAGTCCTAAGGACAGGACTGCTCCCAAGGGGGGTAGATTGTAATATTCCACATCAGTCTGACATTAGAGTGATGCATGGGCTAAATGAGCAATTGCAAGCCTTATTAGTGTGCGTGCTTTTGAGAGACTCAGGCTCGAATTTTGCCAAGAGCAAAACCCTACACCTAGTCAGTAGTAGCTAAGGTGGGGACAATATCAGTACATAGTAGGCCTGAGTTGTTACACAAATACTAGTGCAGATGTCAAATGACGCTTTAGCTCCAAATCTCTTGGGTAATTTTCATCATTAGTGTAGCAATCCTCGAGAAATTCTACACAAATCTATGATAATAGCCTGCCAAACCTAAGAAGCTATAGTTCTCCATCACTATGGTAGGTCTCCCCAACTAAAAAGAGTTTCGACCTTAGCCAGATCTACAGAAATACCATTGAATCCTACCACATGGCCTGAAAATCAGACATCTGTTAACTAAAACTCGCACTTACTAAACTTAGCATATAGGCTATGATCTCGAAGAGTTTGTAGTGCAATCCTCAAATGTTTGGTGTGTTCCTACTTAGTCTTCGAGTAAATAAGGATGTCATCAATAAAGATAATGACAAATGAGTCGAGATAGGGACGAAACACTCTTTGCATCAGGTTCATGAACATTATAGGGGCATTTGTCACGCCAAACGACATGACTAGGAACTCATAGTGCCCATAACGAGTCCAAAAGACCATCTTCGGTACATCCTCTTCCTTGACCCTTAGCTAATTGTACCCAGATCTTAGATCTATCTTTGAAAACGTAGTGGCATGTCCAAGCTAGTCAAACAAATCATAAATGCATAGGAGAGGGCGCTTGTTTTTTATTGTCACCTTGTTCAACTGTCGATAGTTGATATACAAACAGAGGCTCCTATCTTTTTTTCCTCACAAACAACACTAGAACACCTCAAAGTGACATACTAGTGGCTGACCTAGAGCTAAACATGGTGGGTCACATGCCCTACAGCCAAAAAATAGAAAATAAAGTTCATTTATTACAACATTCTCAATTGAGAGGTATACTACTACTGATAACTATTTTCATATTACTTGTTAACCTAAGTATCTTTAGTTGTTTCTTGAAAAAAAGTAAGTGGGGTGAGCTCGAGCCCAGTGGAGCGTACACAGTACATCTAAATTATTATTAAAGTCTAAATACAAAACATGCAAATACTTATCAAGCATTGTGTGATTCAATAGTTTGATTGTTTTGAGTTGATGTTAAGACCAAAATGACGTTTTTTGGTATCCCCCATTAGGCCTAGAATATAGAAAGTAGTAATGCCTACATGCCAGTTACTAATCGTAACCTTATCTCAAGAGACAAGTCTTAACTTGACTATTAGTTTCATCTTACTATTGCCACAGTAGCATTAAGACTCGCCTTGGATTGGGAACACCCACGATGACACTATACTACTGCTACAATGTCAGCTTCATTGCACCGGTATGTAGTTAAATCTCTTAATTATTTTTATTTAGTGACTACTAGCATACTTATGGTATCATTATTCTAGATATAAATAAACAACACATTTTAATAAGCTTTACAAGGCACATATAACATTTCTTCTAAACAATATTTGATATTCATAAATCAAACAACCTACTATCAACACTATAAAACACAAGCAATTTTCCACGCAACTATCAAACATATCCTTAGCATGCTTCTAAACATTCAATAAATATAAACAACCAATCATGCTTCATATTTATAACTTAAATAATACTAAAGAGTATAGGTATTCATCCCCACCTTTGATGCTTAAATCCTTCTGATCTTAGTATTCCGAGTCTTATCAAGTCTTCAACCTTCTTTCTTCACTCAAGGAGAGAGCAGGAAGACTCTTTTTCTCTTCAACTAGAAGAGAACTAAGAAGAAAAATGAAGAAAAGAAGAATGAAGATACTTTTTTTTTCTCTTGAAAATGAAGAAGAGAAGAATATGATGGGATGGCTGTGGAAAAGAGAAGGGTGTTATTTATAGGCATTCTTAGTCAATCATCTCATTCCACTATTCTTATTTTAATATATTACACCACTCTACTACTCATATTTTAATATATCCCACAACCCTATTCCACTAATAATATTTTAATATATCCCACAGTTAGTTGCATAATAATTTAACATTAGTACATGTTATTTATTGCATTTATAGAAATTTAGGGGAGAATTAGACACATTTGTGCATAATTAGTGGCATGAGCATTCATAATAGAAATTACATGTTTCATTGCATTTCCGCATTGTTTTTATGGTTTCTAGCATTTTTATGTGAATATAACGTTCGAGAAAGGCTTTGAGTGTCTATGCAGGTTTAGAATGAACCAGAATAGAAAATAACAACACGTAAGAAGCAAAGAAAGACTAAAAATAAGGAAAAACAACCAATTACTGTGGTCCAGGAATGAAGACCGAGGTAATTGGAGAAAAGCTAGAAAACCACAAAAAAAACAACTCACTGGTTATCGTGGTCAGTGGTCCAGTAACCGCGATAACCAGAATGTGATCAGAATGCGAGAAAGGCTTATTGCGGTCCACAGAATGGCGAGAATGCATGTTTTTATTGAGGGACGATGCTGACTGCAGTCATTGATCGTGGTAACACGATTAATTACCAGGTTTCTTATATTTTTAGGATTTTTTTTAGTGTGGGCCTATAAATAAAAGGGTGGTGATCAGATTCTAGGGAGACCTAATTTGGAAATTCCTGACTGTCACATCTCAAAAGGAGAAAACTAAGAAGACTAAGAAGGGATTGAAGATTTAGAGGTCAACCTTTGAGTATGTCTGTTTTATTCATTCCTCTTTGATGTTTGCATTTGATTCAATGTTGGGTTAGTTAGTTTTAATGTTTAGGATGTAAATCTCCAATGTATGAACCTGAGATTTCTTATTCAAGTAATTGAGTTCAATACATTATTTTATATTGTGTTCACTTAATGCTTAATGTTTACTGGCCATGAACATTATGAGTTCAAACTATTAAACTAACTCGGAAGAGAGGTTTAATAGTTGGATTATAATAATATAGACCTAGATTAGTTGATTGACCAGAGGTTGTTAACTGTTTAGGGGGTTGCATGAGATTACCACTCACACAATATTAGGTTATTGATCATGCGCCTCAGAAGATGGTATTATGAGACAAGACTAATAGGAATTGAGGTACTTTGAGAGAGGGCTTTAATGGAAAGTCTTATAACTCATAACGTAGGAACTTAATAATTTGAACTAGGAATCACAGGGCATATAAAGGAGTTTACTATCCTAGATAGCTTTTCCAAATAGTTTTTGGCACATATTTTTATTGCTTTTGATAGCTTAGGTTCTTACTTGGATTTTAACAATTCAAACCTTAACCACAGCCTTGATAAAATGAAAGCTGATATTAAATTAGAATTTGAGATAATTAAGTTAAATTTCATTTCCTGAGGACGATACCCAGTTTTCATCAGTTATTACTACCGCAATCTCATACACTTGCGGGTTGCCAACAAGTTTTTGGCGTTGTTGCTGAGAAACAGTGTTAGTAATCTTAAAACTAGTTGAACTTGGTTTAATTTAAATTAAGGCAAAATTTATTTTTATTTTTATTTGATTGCTTTTCTTTTTAATTTTATTGGCTACACTTGATCTTTTTGGTTTGCTTGTGGTGTTTCAGGTTTTGGATGAACAAAAATTCTCTTGGGTTAAACGATCCAAATCTGTTTAAGACAATCAAGCAAATTCAATTAGCAGCTCGAAGCCATAGATCTGATATAGTTGAGAGTAGTAGATTTGTAGTTGGCACTAATGGGGAAGCACCACTCTGGAACTTTTTCAAGCACGTGGTGAATAATAATTACTCTGGAATTGCTCGCACACCCATCAATGCCAATAATTTTGAGTTGAAGCCCTCTTTGATCACAATGGTACAGAAACAACAGTTTGGGGGGATGGCTAGTGAGGATCTTATGGCACATCAAAACTCATTCATGGAGATATGTGATACTGTAAAAATGAATGGTGTGACTGAAGATCAATTGAGATTGAGGCTTTTCCCTTTCTCTCTAAGGGATAAAGCTAGGACATGGCTGCAGACGCTTCTACTAGGAAACATTATTACTTGGGAGGATATGGGTCAGAAATTTTTACAAAAGTACTTCACCCCAGCAAAGATTCACCAACTTAGGGGTGAAATCAGTTCCTTCAAGCAGTCTAACTTTGAATCCCTCTATGAAGCTTGGGACAGGTTCAAGGATTTTCTAAGAAGATGCCCACATGGTTATCTCCCTTGGCTTCAGATTCAAATGTTTTACAGTGGTTTGACACCACCTACTAGAGCCTTGGTAGATTCAGCAACTGGAGTATCTTTTGATGGAGAAGTCCACTACAGACGCCACACACCTCATTAAAGATATGGCCGCCAACACTTATAGCTATGGCACAAAAAGAGGCTCAATAAACAGGGGTGGAGTACATGAAGTTGATGAAGTTACAACTCTTCAAGCATAGATATCTTCTATGACCCACCAGATGAATGCATTGACTGAGAAATTTGGTATTGGCCAGTTTCAACCACAACAGAATCAATCTATTTTGGCCATATTTGAAGCTCACAAGGCATCGCTCACTCATGAAGCATCTATAGAGCAGTTGAATGCAATGAACCAGTTTAATAATTATCAAGGGCAGCAACAGGCGTATAGTGCTCCTCAATATTATCATCCGGGGATCCGTTAGTGTGAGAACTTCTCATATGCTAATAATAGAAACGTCCAGCAGAGCCTATTTGAAAAGAAGCCATCTATGGAAGGCAAATTGGACGAGATCATAAATATGCAAGCCCTGTTCTACAAAGAATTAACTAGAAGAATAGATCAGAATGATAATAGAGTTTCAGGGTTAGAAGTTCAAGTTGGAAACATGAATGCAACTATGAAGAACCTTGAGACTCAGATAGGACAGATAACCCAAACATTCTCTAGTCAGCAGCAAAGTTCTTTTCCTAGTACAACTCAAGTAAATCCTAAAGAAAGCTGCAAAGCCATATTTATTAGAAGTGAGAGAGAGATTCAGAGCCCACCCATTCCCTTCAGCCCTCCTATGCCAGTTATTGAGCCTACATATTCCAAAGGGCTTATTCTTATTGAGCCAACTGATCCAACACCTACTGATGATGAAAAAAAGAAGGTTAGACATCCTGACATCACAATTCAAGGCAACAAATACCTCAAACCTCCTCCATTACTCTTTCCACAGAGGTTTTATAAGAAGCAGATAGATCATGAGACTGTGCCGCTGACGGAGGAGTGCAATGCAATAATACAAAGAAAGTTGCCTCAAAAGTTAAAAAATCCTGGAAGTTTCACTATTTCGCATAGCATAGGCTCTAAAATATTTGAAAAAGCTCTTTGTGGCTCGGGGGCCAGTATAAATCTCATGCCACTTTCAATATGCCAGCTGTTGGGGCTGTCAGAGATCAAGCCATCCAGTATTACCCTTCAGCTTGTAGACTATTCTGTCACTTATCCACGAGGCGTTATTGAGGATGTTCTAGTTAAGGTGGATAAGTTTATCTTCCAAACTGACTTTGTTGTTCTTGATGTGGTGGAAGACGGGGAGAGACCATTAATTCTTGGACAACCATTCTTAGCTACTAGTCAAGCCCTAATATATGTCGCAAGGGGAGAGCTCACACTACAAATGAATGACAAACGAGTTGTTTTCAACATTTATAGCTCGTTGAAGTTCCTTACTGAAGTGTAAGAATGCAAGAAAGTCAATGTGGTACAAGCTGGCACAGCGATAGAGATTGAAAAACCTAGACCTCCAGATATTAAGTCTACAGATGTTGAATTCACTAAAGGGGAGATCATGCAAGCACATAGGAAGCCTAACTATGCTAGGAAAGAGCTGCAGGATGTTGTTCATGCATTGAAAATTCCTTTGAAGCAATCACAAGATCCAATCCTAAAATATAAGCAGCTATCAAATATTATGAAGCAAGAGTTACCCAAAGCTAAGATGTTCAGCAAGTTCAACAAATTGGGCTTCGGTTAACTCGTATCCATGTTGAGCTGACGACGTTAAACATAGCGCTTAGCGGGAGGGAATCCACTGATTTTTATCTTTTTTGTTTATTTCATTTATTTAGTTAGGGTTTATTTTAATCTCTTAGGTATGCATGCATTTTAGTTCAGTAGTAAAAAATAAAAATAAAAAAATAAATTGCATGCATTGTAGTTAATAATTATCTAATACTTGTCTTCTTTATGACATATGCAGGTTTTCTGAGAATTTAGTATACTTTCCTACCTGTGAGTATCAAAGTGAAGATGTGCTCTTGATGAAAAAATATAATTTAAGTTTGGGGGTGTGCATTGAAGAAAATCTTCTTCAATTTTAGGTTCATTTTTCCTTTATATTTACATATTCTGTGTGCATTAATGCTTCTAAACTGCATATATTAATGGGCATATCACATACATAATTATTATTGAAATTCTCTCATGACATTTAGATATTAGGGTTGGTTATTTAGAATTAATACATAAACATATTAGCCTTAAGTCATGAACATATAGAGCATATATGTGTTACTTAAGCTAGATCCATGTCATATTTTGAAAATTTTCACTGAGTAGCCTATGAAATTGAAAATTCTTCTAGTGTGATGAAACAAAGAATTAGGGTATGTTCTAACAGTCTTTGTGCTTGGTTTGTTTGAAATTTGACTTTGCAGAACCCTGTAGTCTTAGGCAAATTGAGAATCCAAAAACTGAGGAAAATGAAGAGTGGAAACCAAACCACAAGTGGAGAGAATTTTTCACGAACTCTTGAAATAATCAAATTTATTTTGAATACTACTTGGGAATGATTCTAGTAGGGAAATGAAGTAGGCCATCTTTGTTTGAGTCATAGCCTAAAGGCCAATCCCAACATTTATAATTCTTTGCAACCAATTTTGAACCTTATAGCCTATTTTTGTTATAATCCTAAACATGATATAAACCCTCTATCTTTGATGAACATCTCAATTGGACCTATTTGTGTGCACTCATGGTTTTCATACAACCCATGCTGATGATGTGAAAGAAGGAGAGGATGCTAATGTTGAAATACATATGTTTTCAATTTTAGTTTCGATTTTTGTTAAAAAAAAGAGAAGAAGAAGAAGAGTTATAATTATTTGTTATTTCAGCATTGTCAATAATAGCTAAACTTTTTTACTTTTCTATGAGTATAAATGTGGGTACAATTTGGAGTGCATGGGATGAAATAAGTTTGGGAGAGGTATAAAAAAATGTTGTGAGCATAAGCAAAGAAAATGAGGGTGTGAATAGAAGGAAAAACAAGCTGGGTGGGGTATATTGCTATGAGTGCACACTTGAGTCAGAATGAAATTCCTATTACACTTGTACCTTGAGCTAGGCTACGTTACAACATAGAGAAAAAGACCTCTGATCCCTACTATAATCTAAACTGAGTAGAAGATAGATAGAGGAGAGATTTGAGAGGGTTTGTGTACTTAGGTATTAGGAGAGGATTTCTATGAGTGGAATGACGTTTATAAATCACCTACAAAGTCTAGGAGGATTAAGATACTAATAGATGAGAAGGTGAAGTTAAGGAAGAATGGATGATGAATTGAAAATGTAGACAACTTGAATGGACTTAGGGACGTGTTAATGAGTCATAAACTATTGGAATAGAAGATTGAGGTTACAATGATGAGTGAAAAATGAATTTACTTCTATATGGTATGATGTGTTAGTTTAGATTAGAGTCATTGTTTGGGGATGAACAATAGTTTAAGTTTGGAGATATTTATTAGTTGCATAATAATTTAACATCAGTATAGGTTTTTTATTGTATTTTATAAAAATTTAGGGGAGAATTAGACACATTTGTGCAAAATTAGTGGCATGAGCATTCATAATAGGAATTACATGTTTCATTGCATTTCAACATTGTTTTTATGGTTTCTAGCATTTTTATGAAAATATAATGTCCGAGAAAAGTTTTGAGTGTCCATGCAAGTTTAGAATGAACCGGAATAGAAAATAATAGCAGGCAAGAAGCAAAAAAAGACTAAAAATAAGGAAGAGCAACCAATTACGGTGGAATAGGAATGAACAACTGAGGTAATTGCAGAAAATCCAGAAAACCACAGAAAAAACAACACATTGGTTACCACGGTCGGTGGTCCAGTGACCGCGGTAACCAGAATGTGATTAGAAT
>JAJIYU010007086.1:0-19635 GCA_030144865.1 Tinospora cordifolia | reverse complement strand
CAGCAGCGAAGCTCTTTTCCAAGCGACACTCAAGTCAATCCGAAGGAGAGCTGTAAAGCAATCTTTACAAGGAGCGGCAAAGAAGTAGCAGGACCTCCCAATCCGAATGTACTACCTAAAGAAGTACAAGAAGCAGCTTGCAAGGAGAAAGACGAGTCAGAAGCATCCACAAATCAAAATTCAGCACCAACACAAGGAAAGGTAAAAGGAAGCGTAAGTAAAGATATTCAAATCTCTAAAACTCTACCTTTACCTTTTCCGCAAAGATTTCAAAAGAAGAAGATGGATGACCAGTTTTCTAAATTTCTGGATATGTTTAAAAAGATCCATATAAACATTCCATTTGCTGAAGCTTTACAACAATAATCTAATATATGAGCGTGCTTGTTATGTTTGTTTTCTTTGACTAAAATAATAACTTAAATATTTGGGATGATTCACTAGACTTTTGAGCTTACCCCTCGTTTTTTAACATTTCAAGGAACTAATGATCAAAGTCTGCATGATTGAAGGAATATCTCTTAGTCAATTTAACTTCAGAGTTTTTTTTTTTTAGTTGGGTATGTTGGCCCTAGTTTCCTTTTGTTCATTTATGTTTATTTTGTTGTAATAAACTCAAAGGTTTTTTTATACCTCTTATTGAGGTTGATTTTCAAATAAATAATATTGATTTCTTTTATCAAATGGTGTTAAGGTATCCTTGTTTTTTGTGTAAATAATATGGCACGAGGAGTCCCATAGAGCCAGGATAGTGAAACAAAAAAAGAATGGTGCAAATGAAATAAAGTGATGCATTGCCTCTCGGGTGGCGCAAAATGATTGATATTACACTTTGCACGTGACAATAACGTGTCAATTATTTGGGATTTGAGGGTAGTTTGATAAAATATGACCTCTAAAATCGAAAACAAGATAGTGTGAGCCGCGAGGGGGAGGCAAGGTGTTACAAAGGTGATATCAGAGCTCGATTAGTAGAATTACTAGGCGAGATGGTTACTCTGATACCAAAGGTGGTATTAGAGCCTAGATGGTAAATGCTAGGCTAGATGTCAACAACCCTAGGTATTAGATATTCTGGGCTGGATGTTTACTCAGATGCCAATGATGGTGTCAGAGGCAAGTTAGAACTGTAAGTAATGCCCTACCTCCTGTTTTTGAATTGAAAATTGTTTTTGAATAACAAGGTCTGTCTTCAATATATATATATATATATGTTTTAAATGTTTTGTCTGGATACGAAGATTACAAGTTGGGCTGATAGTAGGTATGCCTTGTCCCGAGTAAAGATAAACATTGTAAAGGAGATGGGTTATCCCGTTTGAGAAAGGCCAATTATTTAAAAAGACTATGTCTCACAACCAATCTAGAGGTTATCCAACCAGCCCATATGAGTAGTTAGAGTTGAAGAACACACTCAAAATTGATTTCCTATCAAGGAACTTTCTACGAGAAAAAGTTTTGAAAAATTAAGAGGTGGTGTGATAGGGCAAAGTGAACTAGAGAACAAAGGTAGTACCAAAGGTGGTAATGAAAATCGATGAGGCTTGTTGGTTTGATTGAAGGACCATTCAGCCAAGTGTTGCCAAGGGTGGCATAGTAGATCACGAATAAAACTTCTAGCACATGGGTTAGAGATTGAAAATGTGCGAAAACAAAACAATTGTGTGGTCAGGACACAAGATTAGGAGGATCTTATATCTCTGTTTTTTGTAAGGTATGGGACACGTAAGAATTCGGGCCTATGGAGGAATCTTGTACTTGGAGATTAATAAACCATGTTTGTGAATGATTAGTGACTTTGCAAGAGCTTTTTTTCCTTATGCTTAGCTAGTATGAGACGTTTAAGAACAGTGGGGTTTGGGAGGCCTTAGTCATCGAGACATTTGTAAAATTGTTTGGGTAAAGTGGGATCTTTGGGTGGAAGCCTGTGTCATCGAAAAAGGGTGGTACATGATGCTCAAACTCAGAGGTATGGATAGAAGCTTGAAATTTTGCTACGCTTGCATGAAATTGTATGATTAAATGATTGTTTGAATGCATGCTATATTTATTTGAACTTCATACATATGTAAATCGCTTGTATTGTGATTGTGAAACTCAAACCCTATACCCAACAACATTAGAAGACCTTGAGAATCTCAAATAGAACTTGAGTAGACTCATAGGCCACTAAACAAATTGAGAACTTAGAGACATGAATCTAGTGTCATGACATCGCAAATGAAATGAAAATATGAGATGATCAATATAAAGAAAGACATAGGAACTATAGCTATTATCACAAGTCTACAAAAAACATTTTGTATCTTGAGGATAAGGAAATATAAGTTTGTATACGCCCAAATTGATTTGAAATGAGACTATGATTCTCCATTATGATACCCTATCAGATACCAAAAAAGCTTTTGACTTGTAGATAATGGCAATAACCCAAGGAAACAAGGCTGAAAACATTGATGAGTTCGGTCAGAGGGATCAGGGGCACCCATGGCAACAATAACTTCTGTTGGAGCAGTGTTATTGCCAGAGATGCTGGCAGAGGTCACTCAACAGGTGGTCGGCTAAGTTATAAGGGAACTACCTCAGGTGTATAATCAACCTCTAGTATAGCCATAGCCCCAACCCCAGGCTCATCAAGCCTAGTTGCTAAATGGTCTAGTATTGGGCACAAATAAATTGTCTAAAGAGGAGAATAGCAATAACATTACCTTTAGGAGATACTTTTAGGATTAAATCGTAATATGCAAAGATTTCCTAGAAGCCCAATGATAGCAATGCTGAACTACTTAAAGCAGACAAATGAATTCAAGAATTTCATAGAAGAGGATATTAAAGAATAGAAGGAAATCCAAAATCTAGTGGTGTTTTGAGATTATGAAGATGACTCTAGTAGAGCTTATTGAGTTAAGACTCAACTGGATAGGCTTTGAGAAAAAGGATTCATCAAACCAAGTGAATCACCGTGGGGAGCTCCAATTTTATTTGTGACGAAGAAAGATAGATCGATGAGATTGTATAGAAAGATAGATCGATGAGATCAAACAAAAGCACATAATAAGTATCCCTTATCATGGATAGATGACCTATTTGATTAATTAAGGTAAGCCACTCATTTCTTGAAGATTGATCTTAGGTCAGGATATCACCAGTTAAGAATCCAAGATTCAAACATACACAAAACAGCCTTTAGGAATCGGTATGGACACTTCGAGTTCACAATAATGCCATTTGGTTTAATTAATGCACTGACAATGTTCATGGATCTGATGAATCGAGTTTTTAGGCAATACCTTGATCAATCTGTAGTAGTGTTTGTCAATAACATCCCGATTTACTCAAAATCATAAGCTGAACACGTAGAACACTCAAAGATTGTATTGGAAACACTTAGGAGAAATCAATTATATGTTAAGTTCAGCAAGTTCGAGTTCTAGATGTAGATGGTCAAATTCTTTGGCCATGTAGCATCAGTGAAAGACATCTTTGTAGATTCTGATAAGTTAAAGGCTATCACAGCCTAGAAGAAACCTAAGACCATGACAAAGATCATAAGTTTCTTAGGCTTAGCTAGATACTACAGAAGAATCATCCAATATCTCTCCAACTTAGCTAAACCTATGACCAATTTAACCAGAATAGGAGTCAAGTTTAGTTGGGATAAGAAATGTAAACAATCATTCCAAGAATGGAAGAGGAGATTGGCTTTGGGCCCCATCTTAGTCACCCTTAAACTTGGTATCGGATATGTTCTGTACATAGATGTTTCACAAAATGGATTGAGTGTTATATTAATGTAAGGAGAAAAGGTTGTTGCATATGCCTCACGACGACGAAAGATTTATGAACAAAATTATCCTACACATGACTTAGAACTAGCAACCATAGTATTTGCCCTGAAGATTTGGAGACACTATCTTTATGATGAAAGGTTTGCTCTATTTTTAAATTATAAGAGTTTGAAGTATATTTACACTCAGAAGAAGTTAAACCTTAGGCAACCAAGATGGATGGAATTCCTCAAAGATTATGATTTTTAGCTACATTACCGTCCAAGAAAGGCTAATATAGTGGCAAATGCCTTGAGTAGAAAATTTAACAAACAAGATGAAGAAAAAAGTTAGATGTACCAAATAATTGAGGATTTGAACTTGGGTGTAACACTAGATAAAAAGTAGGAGTACCTTTACACTATGACTAGCTAGCCGAATCTTTTTCATTAGATTAGAGATGAATAGAGGCAAGATAAACAGATCATTAATCTGATCAAAGGAGTTGAATAGGGCAAGCATACAGATTTCGGGATAAATGCTAAGAATACACTAAGACTTGGAGATAGAATCTATGTCCCTCAAGGGGGGACAAAACATGAAGACAATATTGGACGAAGCCCATCAGACTAAGTATACGATGCATCTATGTAGCGATAGGATGTATCAAAACATACAGAAGACTTGCTGGTGGCGAGAAATGAAATGAGATATAGCCAAGTATGTTTCAAAGTGTCTAACTTGTCAACAAGTGAAGGCAGAACATAAGAAACCCACCAACTTGATACAACCACTCCCAATCCTAAGATACAAGTGGGATAACATTGTCATAGACTTTGTCAGCGAATTACCTAAGAATCAAAAAGGAAAAGATACTGTGTAGGTGATTGTGGATTGTCTTACTAAGGTAACACATTTCTTGCCCATTTGATCCACATATCAAGTCAGTAAGTTGGGAGAACTTTATGCGAGGAAAATCATAAGACTTCATGGTGTGCCTAAGACCATAGTGTTAGACAGAGACTCTTAATTCACATCACAATCATGATAGAGTCTACAAAAGGAATTGGGCACCAGACTTACCATGAACACCACTTTTCATCAACAAATTGATGAACAATCTAAGATAATCATTTTAAAACTAGAAGATATGTTTACATTCTTGATTTTAAGGGCAATTGGAGCAAGTATTTACACTTGGCAAAATTTGCCTATAACAACAGTTATCACACAGGCATAAACATGGCCCCTTAATAAAGTTCTTTATGGAAGACCCTGTAGATCACCAACTTATTGGGCCGATTTTGAGATTAATAATCAAGTCAAATAGATATAAAAGAGATTGGGCCACAACATAAAGTAACCAAAAGAGTTATGTAGATAAGAGAAGAAGCCCTTTGGAGTTTCAGATGAGTGATAAAGTATTTTTAAGGATTAGCTCTTAGAAAGGAATCAAGAGGTTTGGGCACAAAGGAAAGTTGTCACCTAGGTTTGTCGGTCCTTCCAAGATACTTAAAAAAAATTGGCGAATGCACCTATGAGTTAGACCTACCAAACAAGATGTCCTCGGTCTACAATGTATTTTATGTGTCAATGCTAAGAAGATATGAACCAGATCCCTCTCACATAATCCATTAGGAGGAGATTGATATTCAAGATGATGCCATATATGAAGAAGCGAAGATCAAAATCCTACACTGTAAGATACAAAGCTTGAGAACAAAGGACATCCCCTTAGTTAAGGTTTCTTATAGGCATCATGGAGTGGAGGAGGAATATTGGGAGCTAGAATGTGAGATGAAAACTAAATACTCAGACCTCCACCAAAAGTATATTAATAGACAACATCTAAACAAAGGAGTGCAAAATTTCAAGGATGAAATTTCTTTTAGGGGGGGAGGGGTAGGTTGTAATACCCCAAAAACTTATATGAAATTTGATAAATAAAATTAAATAAAATAATCCAAAGAAAGTACACTATAAGAAATTCATGGAAATTATGGTGCAAAAGAAGTACAATTCGATGAACAAAAAGGTTGGCAAACCAGAACGAAAACACAACAATGCGCATGAGTTTTTTACTAGTTAACGCGACAATGGGATACACTACCAGGGTAGTATGTCATTGGCCTAGAAAACTGAATTAGAAACAATGCATTGATTACCGCAGCAGCCTACCATGCTAATGCGTGTAATTCATGCGCGAAAAGACTATTGGAAAGTATTCAAACAACTATGAGAAGCTTCTAACATGAAGGCAACTTCTAAATTTGATACTTGCTAAATTATATGCGTGGGAAACAAGTAAAATGGAGTTTTATAAAAATTTCTACAATGAAGACACCCAACTTTCCAATACCTGTCCATTAGAACTCTATATAAACCCAAGCATGAGCGCGCATTGTCATCACTCAAGCAAGTGTGAATTACCTCTCTTCTTGCTCACTCAGCCTACTTCTAAACACCCTTTTCGTTCCTTAGCTATTCCATTGAGTAAACAGAGTTGTAGGAAGGAGTAAAAAACTAGAGTTTGCATCATAGTATCATAAAACTGTTGCCGGGCGAGAATATTGATCAACCAAAGAATTCAAAGGATCAATAGAGGTATGATGATCCTATCTCAGTCCCTAATACATGTTTAATGATCTAGAAGTCAAACTAATAGGATATCATGACCATAGGAAAACAAGAAATGATAGAAATATACCTAGAAATGTAGTTTTCACACTGGTTACCACAATAGTGTTCATAATACCACAATAATGCCTTCGTTTTCTCATATTTTTCTTGATGAAAGGTTAAACAAAGCTTATAACCATGTATAGGCACTGTGTGGGTATTTTAACATGAGTGTTCCAATCCAGGCCTGACTTGCTAGTATTTTGAATTGGATCTGGGTGTTTGAAGTTAGCCCTACTTTGCAAACGGTGAATCTGGGCAACTGTAGTTGACAGGTTTCAGTAACTATAGTTGAACTCCCTCCCTAGATTTGGAACACTGATGTATAATCCTTTCAGTCTTAAAGTTAACCATTGAACAATGAATTGTTTGAATCATCTAATATATGAAAGTGCTTGCTATATATGTTTTATTTGATTGAAATAATAACTTAAATATTTGGGATGATCTACTGAGCTTTTTAGCTCACCCCTCCTTTTCTAACATTTCAGGGAACTAACAATTAGAGACTATGTGATTTAAGGCATATTTCTTAGTCAATTTTACGTCGGAGTTCACTTATTAGTTGGGCATTTGCCCTAGTTTCCTTTTGTCAGTTTAAGTTTATTTTGTTATAATAAACTCAAAGGTTTTTTATACCTCTTATTGAGATTGATTTTTGAATAAATAATATTGATTTATTTTATCAAATGGTATCAAAGTATCCTTGTTTTCTATGTAAATAATGTGACATAGGGAGTCTTGTAAAGCTGGGACATTTAAACAGAAAGAGAATGATGCAAAAGAGATAAAGTGATGCATCGTGTAATACCCTGAAAGTCTATGAGATTTCCACATCATTAGGAACGGATAAAGTGGAATAACGGACTTAATAAAAGAATAAAAGATGGCCAAAATACTTGAAAACCATGTATTATAAGTATAAATAAGTGTAAGAGTGATACCAATCCGAGAAACACGAGAAATGGCAAAGAAAGACACTAAACACCAGAAAATTTCATTCTAGTGACCACGGTCGGTCCTATAGTGACCGCGGTCATTGCAGGAAAAACCCAGAAAACGAAGGGAAATAAATTATTTTGGTGACTGCGGTCGGTCCTACAGTGACCGCGGTCATCGCGGGAGAAACCTAGAAACGAAATAAGGAAGTCTGTTTTGGTGACTACGGTCTGTGTCTGAGTGACCACAGTAATTACGCGAAAACCCAGAAATGAAAAGATCACACCAGTCTGTCCACCGTGGTAATTACACAATGACTGTGGTAGTTGCACAGTGACCGCGGTAATTTGTCGATTTCTATATAAAGGAAGATGCGCAGAAAATCCTAGATCTAGATTTTTCCGCCGCAAACCACTGATTTTTCTTTCTAGCTCTCACCTAACTTGTTTACTTCATTTCTTAAGTGTTCTATTGGGTTCTAAGGGTGGTTTGAGCTCCTTCAAACCATTCTCTACCGTTTTCAAGCTCAGATCTGACAAGAGCAACATCAACAAGGGTGGATTCGAGTTGAGGCAAGCTTGGAAAGGGTTTTGTGCTAAGGTAAATCTCGAAACCCTCTTGAGATCTTGTTTTCTTAGCTCTTTAAATCACTTTCCTCAAGTGTAAACCATTTTTATTGAGTTAATGTGTGTTTTAAACTTACTGACCAAGCATTGAGGGGCTAAGTTCATGTCGCCGACCCCGGCGACCGTGGCAATGCTTTGCATTACTATGGTAATGCGACATGCACCGGTGTTCCCTTTGTTTGTACTGATTTTGGGTATATTTGAAACACATGCGCAAAGAACAAACCTTAGGATTTTGGTTGTGCCATGAATGCCTTAGACTCACACATTTTCATTGTTTAAAAACCTTATAGATTGATAATCTGAGGCGTGCACGGTGAGGAGCAAGGCGCAAGCTTGAGGAGTACTAATGTGGGTGTGATTTTGTTATTCCGTAGCCTTATCAAAATTTTGAATGCTTAACATGATGTTTGTTAGCTTAAGATTTGTTTAGAAGCATGCTAGGACTTGCTTTATTGACCTTGTTTGGGTTTGGCTTGGTGTATGTCCTTGATGTATGGTTGCTTGTACAATAACATGCTAAATAGAGATTTCTATGAGATGATTACCATGAATGGCTGAACGCATGTATGTTGATTTACTTTAAATGTTACATTGATGATCACATATGGCTTGGAATGACATGTATGACTAAAGAACATTAAGTTAAGATTAATAAATCCACGTACTGGCACGGTGACCGGCCTTGGGGTGTCATCGTGGGTGTCCCCACCCGAGCTGACTACGACAGCTGATTGTGTCTTCGGATGGAGAGTCACTGCGGACTTCCATCCTTGGATCGTGGTCCCGAAGGTAACCGGCCGTCGGGCGTTACCCCCCGGATTCGCTCCCGGACCACACAGGGGATACCGAGGGTTATGGACTCTTTCGGTTTTAGATAATGACAAAACAAGAAATTGCGTGAAACGCCTAATGTAATGAAAGCAATTGCATGTTTTGTATTCTAGTTTGTATAATGCTAGTAATGTATAGGGATGATCCACTGGGCTCTCAAGCTCACCCCACTTTTCTATTATAGGTGATCATTGACACCGCAAGAGTAGGCCAGCACACGAGCTGTCTTTTTGGGTAGTGACCGCGCTGGGAGGTTGTCACAGTTTTTCAGTTTTCTTTGAGTTTACCATTGTACCATTTTGCTGTAAATAATACTTTAGTGTTTAACTTGAACTGGACATGTGTCCTCTTTTATCTTGAATCGTTTCATATGTAAATTAAGTATTTTGGAACTTAGGCCCATTGGGCCATGTTTTATCTTCACGCTATGTTTTGAAAATTAATTCGAAATGTTATTCCGCTGCAAAGTACTTCACTTGGTCAAAAATGATTTTACTGTGGATTTATGAGTGAACTGAATTCCGTTGCATGCAGTTTAATGAATTTCACGTCTACTGAAAGGAACGATTATGTTGATGTTCATTGTATATTTTAAATCTTAACTTCATAACCTGTTTAAAAGAAAGGTATGAAACATGAGATTGAATGAGAAAGGAAATCGAACCACGTGGCCTCCGGCTCTCGGCGAACGACCAGATGACCCGACGTCTCTCGCCAAACAAACGAACGGGCGCGCGCCATCTCCGCGCGCGGCCCTTTCGATGGATCATCGCAACAGAGACAGAAACGGACACCAAGAGCTGGAGTGTCACACACCACCTCTTAAGTGACCCAAAATGATTGATGTGACACATTACACGTGACGATAACGTGCCAATTTTTTTAGGATCAAGGGTATTTTGATAAAGTGCAACCTCCAAAATTGGAAACTAGATAGTATGGGCCATGAAGGGGAGGCGGGGTGTTATAGAATATCAGTCTACAATCACTTAGAATGAAATTATTATATCTTGAGAAATAAGTGTCACATATTATAACACCTAAGCGGAACATCATTATCTTAAGGAGATAAAGTAATACTTTAACCTCAATCTACTGTAGTTATTTTACTAAATCTACAATCCTCACTGTGACGAATTTTTTGAATCTTCATCAGTCATCCTTTTTTTGAAACCAATAATATATTTATCCAGAGGAGCAAGAATTTTGCCAAATTTCTTTAAAACCTTCAATAAAAAGATGTTAAGCCATGAAAACTCCTAACTCTTAAAACTTTAAAACGATAGGTCACTTCTTTATTGCGTTAATTTTTTCTCATCAATCTCGATTCCTTGTTATGAAACCATGGAACAAAGAAAGATGAATTGATCTTGATAGAATTGGCACTTCAAATAGTGAAGTAACTTTTCTCATCACAACACTTCAAAGACTTCCCTAAAATGTCTCACATGCTCTTCACAGCTTCTGTTATAAATTAAGATATCATCAAGATATACCACAATTAAGTTGTTGATGAAGTTGCATAGTACATGATTCATCAATCACAGGAAAGAACTTGGTGCATTTGATAAACCAAATGGCATAACTATGCCATCAATATGAACAACCCATGTTTTCTTGACTATAATCTCCCGCTCCACTTCCATTTGAATCTAATGGTATCCAATTATGGTATTTGCTTTTGAGAACAACTTAGAAACATGCAACTCATTAGGTGTATCATACATCCTAAGAATTGAGTAATGATACTTTATTATTACCTTGTTTATTGCCGAACTATCAATACACATTTTCATAGGCTAATTGATTCCCTAACATAACCCTTCTCCAATTACCTTTTAATGTAATGCTTAGCAGCCTCTAGATTGCTCTTTCAAGTTGGTTTGTCTCATAAAGTAATGATCAACATGATTCTTAATCCCTCTAGTTGGTGTTGGTTCCTTTGATAACCATTTTGGAAATACACTAGCAAATTCTTTTAAAATCTCCTCAAGTTTTGTGGAAAAGTCTTTATGTTTGGCATTACTTCCTTTGACATTAGCATTAAGACCATCTCATGAAGGATCAGGGCATTCTATAATTCCTTCTTATTGAAAAACAAACTTACCTTCTTTTCATTCTTAACCAATACTTGATCTTGCAGCACTTGTTTCATTAGAAAAAAACTTATTTTTTCTTGTCTTTGACAAAATAATTAGTATTTTTGAACCTATTGTGCAAAACCTTTCTATCACGTTACCATAGCTTTCCCAAAAGCAAGTGACTTGCACTCATGGGGACTACATCAAACAATATCTCATCCTTTTATGGTTTTCTTAATTGAAAAAGGGACAATAACCTATTTTGTTATCTTTACTTCTCACTTAGAATCCAAGCTCTGGAGTTTTAATGAATGAGAATGTTTTGTGGTTTCCAAGTTCACCTTATCAACCAAAGAAGTGAAAGTATAAATTAATAGCAGAACTTCCTATATCTATAATTACTCCAAACCTTGTTGTCGATCATACACCTTGTATGGAAGATATTCTCATGCTACTTATTACATTCCTTTAATTGTAAATTCAAAATAATTTCACTTTATCAATGTACTTAATGTTTTCTTCCTCCACATATTCATTTTCCTTTTGCGTAACCATAAAGAAAGAAAGTCTAACATACAACATTAGAGCATATATTTCAAAATATGGATTAATTGCTCCAATTATCCATTAGTTTGAGGGTGAAAAATTGTCTTCATGGTATTACTCTACCAAAGCCAAGAAGTGAGTTGAAGGTCTCAATCATAAGTGGTGCGCTATGAAAGTATGATCTCATATTCATATAATTCCACAAGTTTAATTGGGTTATCCCCAAAGTTAATCATAATGAAATAGACAACCTTAAAAAGTTTATTAATGATAACCCAAATGGTGTCTTGCCCTTCTAATTTCGTGGTAAAGAAGTAACAAAATGCGTGACATGCGATTTTGTCCCATTATCATTCTCTTATTGGCAAGGATTGAACGAGTATTGAAGAAATTCTACGTTTAACCTTAAGTTGCTACCACATCAAACATTGGTAAACAAACTTAGTAATAGCTTTTTTCATCCCAGATTACTAAAATTAGCGCATACTTGACATCTCTATACATTTTGTTTCCACCAAGATGTGCAACATACTTGACACAATGCATCTTAGTGAGAACCTTGTGAGCTTCAAGGTCATTGGGTATGCATAAGCAATTCTTGCAACATTATCCGATATAGACCATGGTGGTGGATCTTGTGTACTTTGAATAATTTCCTTTTGAAAATTCAAAATTCACATTTAGATCTTAAAAGACACATTTAGATGGGACAAGTCTTGTAGTTGTGCCTCCTTAGAGAGTTGTAAGTTATACTCATTCAAATTTGCAGTTGATTTCTTATCTTAATAAACACATGGAGAAAAGTGTGGTGGGTATAGTTGCAGAGATTAGTATAGTAAGTGAGGAGAGCAACTTAATAGATTCAGCCATAGAAGGAGTTGATTGAGCAGGATGAACACTATCCAAGGATGAAATAGGTGGTGAAGAAGAAGAAGAAGAAGAAGAAGAAGAAGAAGAAGAAGAAGAGAAAAGAGTCTTTGGACCAGTACTAGGACAATTGATGGGTTGGTGAGGAGGTAAAGCATTAGAATTGCACTAGCCACAAGTGGAAGAGGAACCCAAGGGGTCTCTTGACACCAGGTTTATGGTCTTACCCATTAGGAAATGTCGCATTGTCTATGCTATGAACATGAGAGCGAAACATTCCTTTTGAATTGATTATACTGGTGTTTTGTGGCAATCGTCATTCGACTTAGGGAATATAATGCATGTTCAGCAAAGGCCAATAGAAGCCCTTATAGCACATGTTTCAAGCACCCCTTGTATCCTCCTAGCTACAGGGGGTGTAATCTCATGTTTTTCAAGGCAAAGATAGGGCATATAGTTTGATTTTCTCTATAGGGTAAGCTTTATTGAGATAAACTCTCGATAAGAGAGAATATCGCAATACAGAGAAGTCTAGTCCTATTTAGAGGGTTAGGTCTAGGAACAATTGCCCCTTGTTTTGAAAAAGGATTTGTCAAATTTCAAATAATGAGTTACACGTTCTATTGATATGGGCATATCTAAGATCATCAAATGCTTGACAGTTCCTTTATTCTATCCTTTTCTTTCTTCTTGTTGCAGTATATTATGTTTATACACATCTTCTATTTGTTTCCTGAGCCTCAACTCAATAAGTGTTTTGTAGTAAGAGGACTAGTTATAAACCCTCTAGACCATCCCAATGGGAGCGGTGAAGGGAGGGCCCCAATTGGTAGAAAGAAACCTACAACCCCTTGGGGTTATCCTGTAGTTGGAAGAAGTAGTAGAAAAAGGATTAAATATAGCAATAGTTTGATTTTGTTTTCTATAGAGAACATCAACTACCATACTAGCCTTTCTTGTATGATATAGCCAAACAAAGTTATAGTTTATCAGAAGTTCCAACCTTCTTGTTTGGTGTAGCTTGAAATCATTTTGTTTTTAATTATACTTGAGACTTTTATGATTAAAGAAGACCACAAACTATTCCTCTTACACTTAATGTTGTCAAATCTTCAATGCAAATGATACTATAGTTGCTAATTCAAAGTCATTTTTAGAGTATTTTTAATTTGTATGTATAATACTCCAAAGTTTTTTTTTTAAAAAAATTGAATTAAACAATTAAATAAAAAATTGAATAATTAGATAAAGATTGAAGTATCGAGATACAATAGAAAAATGAAAAAAAATCAATAATTCAGTTAACAAAGGTAAATAAAAAAGAAAGTAGTACCTAAACACCATGGACCCCAAATACATAACAAATACTCTATCGAATTAGGGCATACATCAGTATGTTCAAATCAAGATTAGCCACTCCCTAGGGCATCCAATTACAAGTCCCCCTAAAATACAAAAAGTGACACAACCTATTTGACACAGGGTGCAAATAAGTAAAGTAAAGAAAGAGAGAACTTACATCTGAAAGTAAAGTGGGATAAGCTCTACGAGTCAAAGGATTTTATTTTCAAATTAAATAAATATGAGCATAGATTAAGCACATAATACAAGCATTAGGTCTTTTAAATAATTGTTTAATTTTTAGTTGATGCTAGGTTGGACAGACGAGTCTTAGGGTAGGCCATGGACTAGTGCAATTCCATAGAGACATAAATTGGTCAATTATGGTTTCATGCACATAATTCCACATCCCACAATACTTGAAGGTCAGCCGCAATTCATTAATATTAAACTTCGAACCAAGATCACACATGAGGGGTTTTCAAAATCATCTCTATTCTTAGACCATGACCACACAAGGGAGTTCTTTTTTTAAGAAAAAACTCAACCCCCAGACCAAAGCTTCATAGGAGAAGTTTTTTCATAAAAAAAATTACACCATAATAATGGACTACCAATGACACCCAAAGGCTGATCATTCTAGAAAGTGTGTTGTTATCTTAATTATGTTCTTTACATACGGTCAATACCAAAATATTGCATGAAATTCTGAAAACATTTACATAATTACCATTATCATCATTATTCATCTTAACACCATTGTTTGATCATATACAATGCACTCATTGTACAAACATTCGCACTTAACAAGTTCCCATGCATTCTATACTATGCATACATGATTCTTGAGATATTTGTAATCACCATATCAAGATCTCTGTAATTGCATGTGTAATTTTATTCATCATATACACATGATATCCATCATGTACATGTAAGTTTAAGAAGAAATTAGTAATGATGTACAACTGTTAGTCACATTGTAGATCAAAAAAGACAGAGGTAGTAGATCCTAGTGTGCTCTTCCAATTGGCGTTCCCACATTTTCACCTCTGTGTATGAACATATTGATTTTTAATGTATTCATTTCCTATTACAAATTCATTCTTCGTTAACACATTTGCACAAGTGTTTGGGCTTTTCAAAATGTATGTATTTTGGAAAACACAGTGTAGTGCACTGCTTAATAATGCGACCTACTACACTACGCCCTCTTCAGTTACACATCTTACTCTATTCATGACCTCACTTTGGGGCTTTTTGGGTGTTAGTTTTGGGTATTTTAGGACTTGTTTTAATCATTTCTTAATGCTCTAGATACTATACAGATTCAGTTGGATGATTCCCAAGGATTTGATATCAAATCATGGGTTTTCCATGGTGGTCTTGTAGTTGATGGTGAATCATCTATATTTGTGTTTATGGTTTTCACACCTTAGTTCAATGTTTCATATCATTCTAGTAGCATTTTGAGTGTGTTTCTATCTATTTTCTAAAGGTGTAACTCATAACCCAATATTATGTAACACGCCACCTCCCCCTCGTGGCCCATACCATCTGGTATCCAGTTTGAAGGGTAAAATTATTGTAATGCCCTCGAGTCAACAATAATAAACAAGCATGTTATAATGTGAATCATCGACCAATCATGTAGATTTCACATAAAACGCTTCAAAATCTTCAAATGAAATAAATCAATTTCATTATTAAAAATCAATTTCAACATTTAATGGATACTATTGAGACCCATTCCCTATGTCGAAGGGCGGCTCAACCGACACAGTGGCCCGACGAACTCACTCACCATGTCAAGTTCATCTAACCACTGTTAAGCCTCTCTAACTTCAACAACAAGTGATATCAGAATAATTGAAGACACAAATGCGAAAGTAAGCAAACATACGAAGAGTGATCATTGCATTATACATTGCCTTGTCCAAAATACACATTTGACCATATACATACGTACACAAGAATAACCAACCTCAAACAAAAAGACCAGAAAAGGGAAAAGGAGTCATTAGGAAACTAAGCAATTACCACGCCCTTCCCTCTGTTAGCCACCGAAGAACCTAAAATGTTAGTAGAGTAGTGAGCCTAAAAATCAACATACCACAGTGAGTAGTAAGACTAGAATGTTACCCATAACCAACATTCCCAAAACAGTGCATGTATGCATGAATAGTAAAATGATATAGTGTGAATGATTGGCATAGTATAAAAACAATTATAAACATCTCAAATACATGCTACTCAAAACTGTATCAAGACTAGGGTTTAAATCATCAAATCCAACCCTATGGTTATTGCTCGAGTGAGTCATGAGTTAGGCGTACCAGTCACTCGAGCGGGTCGTAAGCTAGGCATATTCTTCTAACCCCGCGCTCGTTCCTCGAGTGCTATACTTGAGCGGGTCTGAGGCTAGGTGGTGCAGTGATCATATGCCCTAACCCCAACGCTCGACCCTCAAGTTTAATCCTACTCACATCGTGTACCCTGACCCCGATGCTCGGCCCTCGAGCCTATGGTCTCATTACTCGTGTACATCCACACTTTTCAAAATCAATCCAGTATATCTCAATTTCATGAAACCATTTAAATTATGCCATTTCACACAAGTTTTATGCAAGAAACACAAGTTACGAAAAATACCTGAATTAAACTACTCACCTCGGGTCCCGCGCACCAATGTCTTGTTGACAACTAGCCCAGTCCTGTATTGTATTTCAAATTTGTATTGTTTAAACTCAATTTCAGTTCTTTTTAGAATGTGGCTTAATCCCATGTTCTATTGCCTCTAATCGATTTTGATTGACCCAAATTTGATTTGGTTAATTAGTCAAATTTGGTCAATTGGTCAAACCCAGTCAAAATTGATCATGTTGATCAATTTTGGTCAACTTTGGTCAAATTAGGTCAAAATTGGGCCAATTTGGCCAAAATCCCCAAATTTTAACACTTAGCCCAAATTCAAGCCTTTTGCTCTCTTTGTGCAGTAAATTTGTCGATTTTTCTGCAATCAATCTGTATGTCGGATTTGCGCAAAACTTTTCAGATTTCATATACACCTCCTAAAAAGTCACCAAAATTTCATATTCTAATTTTTGGACATCATTTGCTATAATTTTTAAGTGTGGTAACAGGGACTGTGAAATCTCATTTCATATGTGATAGACAATCATTTGGTGCATCAATTGACCCCTTTACCCAATTCAGATTGGGGCAAAAATTGCTACACATATTCTTGACATAACTAGTGACCACTCACCAAATTTCAGCTCAAAATCCTCATTTTTGGTCAATCAATTAGTCTCCTACTTTTTCTGCTAAGTAACAGATTCTATAATATTCAAGCTTCCTATGGGTTTCAAGTGCCTAACTATCTCTATTACCCCATTGCTTTGAAGCATTATCTCATATCTTTTGTAAAGCTTAGATCATAGAACATTTACAGTACAAGCATCATTCAAATCAGTAATCAAACAACGCAATGATCACTTCTCAAATACACCCTACACTTAGCACATATTAACCGTTCAAAATATTTTCTAAGTACCAAATCCTTGCATGTAACTAAGCATCTTGGCATGGACAAAAAACTATGCATATAGGGGCTTAGGGGTTGTGGTTTATATCTCCTTGTAGCCTCAAATTTGAGGTTTAAAATGCCTCAAATCACAGCCCAAACAAATGTCCCTAGCTACTTCAAATGTTGCTTTAAAAGTACTTCCAAGTGCTATTTTTTACTGGAACTGTTGTAATAGTTGATCAAACAATCAACTTTAGTGATTTGTAAAACAGGTTTAAGATTTCAGTTTTCATTTCCCATCACTTGGAGATTAAAATATACTTAACAAGGAACAAAACGTGGGGTTTTACCTCAAAAATGTGGACTCTAAATGGGTTAGGAATCAACCCCTTGAAGATTGCTCCAACACAGTCTCCCAGCAGTTTCAACCTGCAACAATGTACAATAGCACCCTTTCGAGGTCATTTCAATCTCTATTGGAGGGAAAATTTGACCAATGGCTTGTGCAACGTTGTAGAAGGGATCGAGAGCTTTTCAAAGAGTCCAAGATCACAAAAAACAGATATGGGAAGAAGAAGAAACAGATTGTTGAAGATGGGTTGCAAAAATAGAAATTGAAATCCATACATGAACTTTGTTTTGTTGCATGTTTGAGGTGTCCTTGCATGGCAAAAAAGAGTGCCACGTGGCCCATGAGTTGCCATGCAAGGTGCCTTGTTGTCCCCATCTATTGGTTTAGTGAGGAGGCTGATTAGATTGACAAAATAATGGATTTGCTGGTTTTCTCGTTGCATTTTCTAAAAATTTTAGTAGAAAAAACGAAGGAGAGGGGCGGCTGGGGCACGTGGGCTAGCCCACGCGCCCCATCCAAATTCGTGCGGGCCAAAGGCCTGTGAGCCCAGGCAAGCTGGTCTGGGCCTAGGCCTGCTCTGGCAGCCCGAATCCACACAGGCCCATGAGCCCATGCATTGAATTCGTCCGACATGGCTCACAGCCCGTGCGGCCGAATCCGATTGAATTTTTTCTTTTTCTTTTTGTTTTTTTTTTCATTTCGCCCCTCTTGTATATATATGATTCTTTTTTTTCTTTATTTTTATTATAATTATCTGATTTATTACCCCTCAATTTCTTCAAATCTCCAATTATACCACAATTTTCATCATTTATACATTTATTTTTCAAAAATTGAATATTCTATCCAAAATTAGCATTATTTTCCAAAAAAAACTAATAATTACTCCAAAATTCAATAATCACTCTAAAAAATCATATTTTCTCCAAAAATTACATTTCCTTTATAATTCAATGTATTCTTTCCCCAAAATTATATTTTGCAATCATTTAATTTTCTTCAATTAATGATTAAAATTTAGAAAAAATTAGAAAAATTTATGTATTTTCATTAAAACTTCAAAAAAATATATGAAAATGGATACATCAAATCCATTAATTTGTATGTGAAAAATATGGGTCGTCACAGGTATAATGGCCTCTGAACTTATTCAATAAAACAAATATAAACTGAAAACGAAACTAGAGTCAACATGCCTGATTAAGACAAAACTAAAAAAGAAAACTCTAAATAATTATCCACGCGACCTTTGATCTTTAGTCTCCTAGAATGTTAGAAAAAGGGGTCAACTCAAGAGCCCAATAGATCATTCAAACATTTAAATCAATATTTCAATAAAAAAACACATATGTTAAACATTTTTATAGATTAGATAATTCAAACAATAACTTGTTATCAATTGACGTTACTATAACACCCATCGGAAATCCTACCGGGACTCTTACCCATGTCATGGCGTGTCACTCACAAGGTACTATTCCCCCCCCCCAAGATTTTATTTCGCCTCCGTGGAGTTTTGAACCTATGACCTAGGGGATAAGTACATTGTTCTTGCAACATCCACTACCATTGAGCCAGTTACAATAAAAAGGCGCCTTTTTATTGTAACACCTATTGGGAATCCTACCGGGACTCTTACCCACGTCGTAGGGCCCACGTCATGGCGTGTTACTCACAAGGTACTGTCCCCTGCCCCCTGGAGTTTTCTTTCGCCTCCGCGGAGATTCGAACCTAAGACCTAGGGCTCAAGTACTTATTTCTTTCATCCTTTACCATTGAGCCAGTTAGCTCAATGGTAGCGGATGATGAAAGAAATAAGTACTTGAGCCCTAAGTCTTAGGTTCGAATCTTTGCGGAGGGGAAAGAAAACCCTAGGGGGCAGGGGACAGTACCTTGTGAGTGACATGCCATGACGTGGGCCCTACGACGTGGGTAAGAGTCCCGGTAGGATTTCCGGTGGGTGTTTGTAATACCTCATAATTTAGAATGAATAAACAAGAATTTTTGTCAATTAATTTATCCAATAGTATATGTATAAAGAATTATGGACCATTATTGAATTAATGATCCAGGT
>JAJIYU010007085.1:0-19622 GCA_030144865.1 Tinospora cordifolia | reverse complement strand
AAAATATATCAAAATATGCTTAAGAATTTAGTACACATATTATTTTCTATATATTGTATGCATATTATAAAAAATTTAAACAAAATATACCAAAATATACCAAAATATACCAAAATATAAACAAAATATACCAAAATATACAAAAATATATCAAAATATGCTTAAGAATTTAGTACACATATTATTTTCTATATATTGTATGCATATTATAAAAAATTTAAACAAAATATACCAAAATATACCATAATATACCAAAATATAAACAAAATATACCAGAAAATATAAACAAAATATACCAAAATATATCATAATATATCATAATATACAGAAATATATTGTTTTTTGTCAAATAAAAACATATTTATCTTAATATGCTTCATTAAATGTGAAAGAAAAGCAGTTTTCATTTTTTGATTGTTATTTTCTTGTTTGTTTGCTGATTTCATGGGTTTTTTCAATTTAAAATGGTAACACCCCAATTTATGATATTTCTGTAATTAATTTTTAATTATATGTATAATATTAAAATACATGGTATATTTATAATATATTTTTAAATTTTGTATAGTTACCTAAAAAGCCCTAAAAAATATCCTATAAAAAACTTATCAACAAAAATATTAACTTGAATAGTCATAGAGAAGGTCTCGCTTGACCTTAGATTTGATTGCCTCGTTCAATCACAAATGTGAAGCCTCCGGCCAGCTGGCACTATAATAGTAACGAGGATACGACGAAAAATAAATGGCGAGGAAATCCAATAAAGTCAAAGATACTAGAATTATTATATAACATTCGGTTTGGTTTGACTCGTATCGGCCGCGAATCTCACTTCATTTATTAATTCAATATTTTGGTGGAATCACGTTCTCATTACAATAATACATGCAATTTAACAACACGTAATTATGATGTTTAATCAAAATCATGTGAGACACGCATTAAATTAAAGAATTAAAAGTTGATTTCGTCTCACCCGTAGCTGCTCTCTACCCTATCGTATCACTTCTCCTTTTTTTTAAAATTTTTTTAGTTTTATATTTTTTCTTCGCCGACGCACTTTCCCAGCTTTTATGCTTATCTGAAGCTCTCGTCAAAACGAGATGGAAGCTGTGTACGCATCGTAACATGTCGCGCCGGAATGAAGCTGTGCAAGCGTCCATTATTAAAAGGAGTCTGCTGTAAGTCGTTGGTTGGCCGGAATCCAGCCTTTGGGAATCGTACGTTACGTTATAACTTTGCGGTTACGTCGTCTCGGATTGTGAGTTTTTCCTTCTCTTGATCGATTTTTCTGAGTTTCTTAGCTTAAATTTCAACGCTTCTTGAGAAATTAATAGTTTTATGAGCAAGTTTTGAGTGCCATGAAGAATTCTATGAATTTATTGATGGCTTGTTTTAGTGTAAAACGATAAATAAACGTGTACATGTATTACATGTGTGTGATAATATATTGAACTGCCTGAATTTGTAATGATTTCGACGACTTTTCAGTTTTGGCTTTAGTTCTTGTTGATCTTTATTTCTGGATGTTGGAGAACTTGTTTATGTGTGCTCATGAGGACTTTTCGAGTTAGCGTTGAGTTCGTCTGATTTCTTCCGACAGCTGGAAAGTGGAGAAAGAAAATAGTGAAGGAATGTGTTCCGTATGCTGATGATTTTGAAGATCTACAATCCTGAGGAAATAAAAGGCTCGAACAGAATAAGATTTTGAAAATCATACAAACTATTTTTTGAATCTAAGCTTCAGAACTTTGGTTGGACTTTAAAGAGCAGAAAGTTTCTCATTTATTCATTTTCTTTTGTTTTTTTTTTAATGTCCTGGTTGTTGTACACCTTCTAAGTTCAAGAGTTCAAGTGTTTTTCTTACTAGTTTGTCTCTTGTTATGTAGAACTTGAGAAGCTTGAAGTGGAAAAAAGCGCGATGAGGGATATCTGGACTGTGTTCTGCGGAGAACCTGATTGTGCCGGAACGATATGTTCTTCTGGTTTCACATTGATTTTAAATCCTTCTTCATGTGTCAATCACGCCATCATCATTTGCGTTGATGTCCTGCTTTTGTTCATTCTCTTATTCAGTTTTATTTGTAAGCCATCTTCGAGAATCATTCAGGTCCCAGAAACGTTCCAGAACTTCTCAACTTTGAAATTATGTTCTTCTATTTATAATGGCTCTTTGGGATTGGCTTATGAAGGATTGGCGATTTGGATCCTAGTGGAGAGTTTAAGGAAAGTGCATACAATTTTACCTCTACATTGGTGGTTACTCTTGTTGTCTCAGGGCTTCACTTGGTTGTTTGTGGGTTTCATACTGAGCCTCAAGGGAAAACAACTCTCACAAGGCTTTTCATGGCTTTGTTCAGTACTGGCCTCTTTGTTTGCGGGAATTTTGTGTCTTTTGTCTCTTACCTCAGCCTTTATACACAGGGAAGCATCGGTTAAGAATGTTTTAGATATCTTATCTTTTCCAGGAGCAATTCTATTGGTTTTATGCGTTTATTCTAAACATAATAATCAATCTGATGATTTCAGCAATCTTTATACACCAATAAATGGTAAAACTAATGGCAGCAGTTCAATTCAGTCTGATAGCAATGTAACTCCCTTTGCACAAGCTGGACTTTTCAGTACAATGTCATTCTGGTGGTTGAATCCATTGATGAAGAAAGGTAAGGAAAAAACTATTGAGGATGAAGATATTCCCCATTTGTGTAAGTTGGATCAGGCAGAAATCTGCTACATGTCATTTATGGATCAACTGACTGGACAAAAGCAGAAGAGACCAGATACGTCACCTTCAATTTTGCACTCACTATTTCTCTGGCAGTGGAAAGGGTTTTTAGTTTCTGGATTTTTTGCTCTGCTCAAGGTATTAGCTCTCTCTTCTGGACCTCTGATTTTGAGCGCTTTCATTGGTGTCGCTGAAGGAAAAAAGATTTTTAAGTACGAGGGATATGTGTTGGCTGCATTGCTGTTATTGTCAAAAGTTGTTGAATCACTGTCACAGAGACAGTGGTATTTCCGCAGTAGAATTGTGGGCCTCCAAGTGAGGTCATTCCTCTCAGCAGCTATTTACAAGAAGCAGCTAAAACTTTCAAGTGCTGCTAAATCAACAAACTCAGCTGGCGAGTTAATGAACTATGTGACAGTAGATGCATACCGGATAGGAGAATTTCCATATTGGTTTCACCAGACATGGACTACATGCCTTCAGCTCTGCATTGCCTTACTAATTCTTATCCATGCTGTTGGGTTTGCAACAATTGCTGCCATGTTTGTTATAGTACTTACTGTTCTTTGCAATACTCCATTGGCCAAATTACAGCATAAGTTCCAGACCAAGTTCATGGTGGCACAGGATGGGAGGCTGAAGGCTATGTCGGAGGCTCTAGTAAACATGAAGGTATTGAAGCTTTATGCTTGGGAAACTCATTTTAAGAATGTTGTTGAAGGTTTGAGGCAGAAGGAATGTGAGTGTTTGTCAGCAGTGCAGCTGCAGAAAGCATATAATTCCTTTCTCTTTTGGTCATCTCCTATATTGGTTTCAGCCGCTACATTTGGGTCATGTTATTTCCTTGGAGTTCCTCTTAGTGCGAGTAATGTTTTCACTTTTGTAGCAACATTACGTCTGGTTCAGGAGCCTGTTAGATTAATTCCAGATGTTATTGGAGTTGCTATTCAAGCAAGCGTTGCTTTGGCACGGATTGTAAGGTTTCTTGATACTCCAGAGTTTCAGAGTGGAACCATCAGGCGGAAGTACAACAAGGAGGAACTTAAGCATCCAATTTTTATCAAATCAGCAAATTTTTCATGGGAAAACAATCCTTCAAAACCCACCCTCAGAAATGTAAACCTAGAAGTTAGACCTGGTGAAAAGCTTGCAATATGTGGAGAGGTTGGCTCTGGCAAATCAACACTTTTAGCTGCAATTCTTGGAGAGGTTCCAAATACCGAGGGTATTGTAAGTTAGTCCTCTCTCTTCCATAAATGGAGAACACAAACTCTTATAGCAGATTATATCACATTTTGTTTCTAGAATCTTGGAGATGAAAATCATATACTTGTTAAATTTGGTACTTGATATGCTTATTAGTTAAGAAGTGCACAGGAATATTTGACAAATAAAACAGGAATTCTTTTGTTATTATTATTGTCAATACTATTACTGCAATGTAGAGGCTCCAAATATCAATGGTAATATTGTGAGGAATTAATACAAATTGAGGAAAAGACAATTTCTGATTAGAATTTATAAGTTTTTATCATCGACTGAAGAAATGCTGGACTTTTTGAAACAGCAGAGTTTTTAGTGTTCTAAATAAACTTGTCACGTTGTTTCTGTACTGAGCTATCTGCTAAGCTCTGTGAAATTTTGAGTGGCATTTATAATGTTGCAGTTAGAACTATAATGTTAGTGAGCATTTCATTTTGTAGTGAAACTGAAACATTCATAGTTCAAGTCTTGTGCGTGTTATTATATTGTAAAGAGGTCGTGTGCTACGACTACAGAACTATGCCGCGCACCTCTTGTGATCATTTATGGAAGAATGATACACTTGTGGACTTCATTTTACAGATTCAAGTTTGTGGAGAGGTTGCTTATGTCTCCCAGACGGCATGGATTCAGACAGGTACAATTCGAGATAATATTCTATTTGGGTCCAATTTTGATTGGCAAAAATATCAAGAAACACTTGAGAAGTGTTCACTGGTGAAAGACCTAGAGATGCTACAGTTTGGCGATCTCACCGAAATAGGAGAAAGAGGAGTCAATCTAAGTGGTGGTCAGAAGCAGCGTATTCAACTTGCTCGTGCTCTTTATCAGGATGCAGATATCTATCTTCTAGATGACCCCTTCAGTGCAGTTGATGCACATACGGCCACTAGTTTATTTACTGTAAGCTCTCAGTTGTCTTCTGCATCAACAGGTATACTGCTATTGCAATTTTTTGTTAATAGAAGCTGATTTGCATTGTGGCAGGAATATGCAATGAGGGCACTGTCAGGGAAGACAGTCTTACTGGTTACCCATCAAGTTGACTTCCTCCCTGCCTTTGATTCAGTTTTGGTCAGTCTTAAAGATAAACTCTCTGCAATTTTACATATGAATTTTCCAGTGAAATGATCTTTTATCTTTCCATCTTCCCTTTGCATTAATAATCTCAGAAATTTAGTGGCCGAGTAAATCACTTGCTTCTATTTTCTTTTACTTGTTGCCTATGGCTTCAGCTACTTATATAACTTTTCACTCTGAAACTTTTTGGTTGGGAAGGAAATCATTTATGTCATCCTTAGAAATTCAACGAGGTTTTTGATTATCCTCCATTTGTTTGGTACTGGCAGTTTACCTTATCGTGCTGCCCTCCCCACTTTTTTTCTCGAAGACCCAGCAACAGTACGAATCTGATGTCATGATCATCCTAAGCATTACGTGACCTTTTCTGTCGTTTGCATTCTCATCATAGCTACAGCACATTTGACTAGTCAGATGACTAGGTTTCATTGTTAGTGTAAATTTGGGTTACTGTTTGTTCATTTTGCAGATCTACTTGTTAGATGATTTGAATTAACAGATTCTTTATTAATTGAATGTATAACATCAACAAAATAGCTCTGTAACTAGCATGAGGCACTTGAGTACTTACAGTTATTATTGTAAAGATTATTGGAAAAGTATATGGTACACTCTAATTTGACCAAATATTCCTCATTTAGTATTGATTTTGTTGTCATGGTTTATTGTTAAGGTAGAATTTACGATATCTAAATTCGTTTGGCAGAAGTGGATCATTCGTTACACAGAATTGTTAGTCATGAGTTTAACAAACTTCGAAGTTTTGAGGCATTGATTCTATATGACCTGTGGAAACAATCACTTGAATAATGAAACTTGTTTTCAGGATAAACCTTGGGTAAATAGAAAACTAAAGGATTTTGAGAATTATTAGTTTGCTGCCCTAAAAAATTTCTGAATGAAATTTTATTTTTTAACAGTTAATGTCAGATGGAGAAATAAGAAATGCCGCTTCTTATAATCAGTTATTGGCTTCCAGTCAAGAATTTAAAGTCCTAGTTAATGCACACAAGGAAACTGCTGGTACCGAAAGCATGAACAATGCTGATTCTCCCCAAAGACCAGAAATTTCCAGCAGAGAGATCAAGCATAGTTGTATCAAGATACAAGTTCCGGCATCAAAAGGAAATCAATTGATTAAGCAAGAGGAGAGAGAAACTGGAGATGCAGGTCTGAGGCCTTACATACTGTATTTGAATCAGGGAAAGGGTTTCTTTTATTTTGCCCTTGCAATGCTTGCACATATTCTATTTGTGATTGGACAAATATTACAGAACTCTTGGATGGCTTCTAACGTTCAGAATCCTAATCTTCAGGAATCTGAACTAATAATTGTGTACTTGGTGATCGGGATTGTCTCGGCAGTCTTCTTGTTTATTAGGTCTATTTCAGTAGTAAGTTTCGGAATGCATTCATCCGAGTCTATATTTTCTCAGCTACAGAAGTCTCTCTTCCGTGCACCTGTATCTTTTTATGATTCTACACCATTAGGACGGATTTTAAGTCGGGTAAGAGTCTATAAACTGTGACATTTTTTAAGTTAGCTTGGAAAACCTTGTCATATTTCTATGTGTTATCGTCTGCAGGTCTCTTCTGACTTGAGTGTTGTTGACCTGGATGTTGCTTTCGGCTTAATGTTTTCTGTTGGGGCAAGTATTAATACACTTGCCACTCTAGGAGTATTGGCTGTTGTCACCTGGCCAGTCTTGTTTATTGCCATACCAATGGTTTACGTAACAATGTACTTACAGGTAATACTATATTACTTGACTTTTTAGAAGTTGGTTTCCATTTCAGGAATTTTATGATTAAGATTATAGAGTGGAAAATGCTATGCACAATTCCTGCCATACAAATGATACATGGAAGGAGGATAAAAGCTAAAGATATATGATTCTAGAATGGAAGTTCTCTAATTCATGACTTTTATAATGATTGTGTAAACCTGGTTAGAAGTGCTTCACCTATGGATTAAAGTTGTTGTGTCTCTTCCGAATGCGTAGTTATTGGAAGATAATGTAGAATGAGATGCAGAGCTTTAGATTATTTTGCTCAAGAGTAAACCTGGTTAATTCTTAACCACAACCAATCCCTATTACCATGCCAACCTTTCTCAATTCCCATCACAAATGCGTGATGGATGAATATATGACAGGCTAGGGGAACAGTCCTTTCCATCCTTTTTCAGTAGTAAACATGTTAGTTTTTTTGTTATTCTGGTTCCCTTTTCCTGGACAAGTAACTCCTCATCTTCAAACCAGTAGAGATACTATCTTGCTACGGCAAAAGAATTGATGAGGATCACCGGCACCACTAAATCCACATTGGCAAACCATCTAGCTGAAACTGTAGCAGGAGTTATGACTATCAGAGCTTTCAAGAAGGAAGATCAATTCATTGCAAAATGTCTACATCTCATTGATAAAAATGCTAGTCCTTACTTCCATTACTTTGCGGCAAATGAGTGGTTGATTGAACATTTAGAAATGCTCAGTGCCATCGTCATTTCAGCTTCAGCTCTTGCAATGATTTTGCTTCCACCTGGAACTAACAGTGCTGGTGAGTATATTTCTTTTTCCCTTCAGCTGTTATTGTTATACGTTTTCATTACGTGTACCCCCTAATTATACCTAGTGAACTAATACTAGTACAAAACCATTAAAGATCTATCTTTAGATTCATGTTTCACCCATGTAAATTCTTTTTGGCTTTAGTTGTCTTACTTCATAAGTCTACATTTTTTTTTGGTAAGAATGATCAAAATAGAAATTTGTCAAATCGCATGTAATCAACAAAGTTGCTAGCGTCAAAGATTTTTTTATGGACCTTTTGATCACCAATATTTTGAATGCAGGATATGTTGGGATGGCATTGTCCTATGGTCTTTCCTTAAACATGACCTTTGTGTTCTCTATCCAAAACCAGTGTACCATGGCAAATTATATTATTTCTGTAGAAAGGCTAAACCAGTATATGCACCTTCCTAGTGAGGCCCCAGAAATAATAGATGGGAACAGGCCACCAACCAGTTGGCCTGTTGTTGGCAGGGTGGAAATCCGTGACTTGAAGGTTAGTGCCCATGTATCTGTGTGTTAGCACTTTGTTTCGTGCATGGCTCAATAAAATAAATCTAACAAGGACAACATGTCAAGCAGATTAGATATAGGCCTGATACTCCGCTTGTTCTCCGAGGGATCAGTTGCACATTTGAAGGGGGGCACAAGATAGGCATTGTTGGTCGCACTGGCAGTGGGAAGACAACTCTTATAGGCTCATTGTTTCGGCTGGTAGAACCAGCAGGAGGGAGAATCATTATAGATGATCACGACATTTCTACAATTGGGCTCCATGACCTAAGGTCACGCTTTGGAATCATACCACAGGATCCTACTCTTTTCTATGGAACTGTAAGATATAACTTAGATCCCTTATCCGAACATACAGATGATGAAATATGGGAGGTATGACTGCTCTTAGTGTTTTTGTTACTCTTGCTATTTGAATGTGTTAGCATCTATCCACGTTCACTTGAAACACATAGTAGGGCCCATATCTAATAAATGTAACTCTTGGGTCAAATTATTTTTAACATGACAATTCTATTCTGGAGGTGTCATGTCCAGACCTCCATGCCAGCAATTTAGTTGTTTATCTCGTTAGTAACCTCGTCATTTTAAATCAAATCCACGTGTGATCATGCATGTGAGAGGAGTATTAATGTCTATTTATATTCGCTTGAATACAGAGTTAAATCGTTATCTAATAGCTCTGGAATTAAGTGGTTTCTCACAAAATAGATGTGATAGTTTGACAACCCCTAGCACTAATGATAATCTTCCATTTTTGTTATGAGAGTCTTTCTCCTTTGAAGCTGTATCTCTGGTGTCATTGAGGATTTATAATTTAATAATGGACATGGCAATGTGTAATTCCATTTTTGTTCTTTTTTTCTTAAAAAAAAAGTCTTTGTAGAGTTTATTATATTAACAATGTCTGTGCACATCTTCCAAAGGTTCTTGGAAAATGTCAGCTTCAAGAGGCAGTACAAGATAAAGAGGGTCTGGATGCATTAGGTAAGTACTTGAAACTTTTGGGTTCCTTTGGTTTGTTGTGACCAATTAACGGGATGCTATTTCAGTTGTACAAGAAGGATCAAATTGGAGTATGGGCCAGCGGCAATTATTCTGTTTGGGTCGTGCTCTGTTGAGAAAAAGCCGGTTATTAGTACTTGATGAAGCCACTGCATCAATTGATAATGCAACAGATGCAATTCTGCAGAAAACCATAAGAACGGAGTTTGCTGATTGCACAGTGATCACGGTGGCTCACAGAATCCCAACTGTCATGGATTGCACCAAGGTGCTTGCAATGAGCGACGGTGAGTCTAATTTGTTAATATTCTCACCACAATGTGAACTACATTCCAGTAACTTAATTATCAACATATTCATAAGAATCTTACGGAATTGGTCGGTTCTTTCAGGGGAAATAGTGGAATATGATGAACCAATGAAGCTGATGGAGAAGGAGGAATCACTGTTTGGAATGCTTGTCAAGGAATATTGGTCTCATATGCAATCAGCTAATTCGAGGTGAGTGTAGCTTCTTAACGGAATCACTGTTTGGAAGGCTTGTCAAGGGATATTGGTCTCATATGCAATCAGCTAATTCGAGGTGAGTGTAGGTTCTTAACCTCTTCAATTTGAGAAGCTTGTTCTCCATTCCTGACTAAAATGTTTCAGTGGATCTTAGCACATTCGAAGCTTAACATGGGTAATGATCTTCAAATGAGACTCCCTCGTATAACTTGGCTCCCTCATTGTTGGTGCATTTGTGCTCTCGTTAACACGTATTCTGTCCCAAAGTTGTTTGAGAAGTGTCCGTTGATGATTGACTTCTCATATTCTAGTATTAATTAAACGCAAGCTAAAATTATATGTTACAAAGAAATTATTCTCAATCACAATATAATTTCAATGTACCTAATATTCATGATAAAATTAGCCAATAAAAATTAGACCATATAAATTTATCATAGTCAAAAAAATATGAAGCAATATATGATATCTATTTCTTCAGATATATTTAAGATAATGCAAAATTTTATAAATTTTGTATAATGCATGCCATTATCAATCTAAAGCATTATTCCCTTTGATAACAGAATATCATTGTTCTAAAGCCTTTAATTGCCATTTTACTTAATTTTCATCAATAATTGCATCATCTTTTAAGGCGTAGATAATTAATTTTGGTGATGCAACATATGTATAAAGCATTATTCGCTAATTTATTTCATACAAAAACATCAAATTTAAACATTATTTTTTTTATAAACCCTTTTGATATTACAATAATAACTTAATTCCACTTTAATGGAATATTAAATATGTTGAATTATATTGCAATAAACATATTTTCAGAAATTCTACGTATTATGACTATAAAAAATAATATCAATAATAATGCTTTTTTGTCTTATTAATTTTGATTCATGAGAAATTTATATTTTCTCAGTTATTCTCATGGATGTGTCATACCTTTGTTGTTGTTTTATTAATAATCACAGCCTTCGCAATACAAATTATTCATAGCTATTAATCAAATTAGATATCTATAATCATAGTCATCTTTATAGCCATTGCAACATATATTTACATTCATGATCAAAAATAATTATTTTTTCCATTCATGGTCATTATTAAGAAAAATATTATTTGCACTTTTGAATGATATACAACAAGGTAGACAAGCTTAATCACATCAACATGCGATTTTTTAAATCACAACATTCTCTTACAATATGTGATTTTTTTTTATGATCACAATTTTTATTTTGACATATAATTTTAATCACATTTTTTCAAGTTTAATATACTTGAGGTGAAATTTTTTTTTTTTTCATTTTTCTTTTTCATAAATTTGATCTTGCAACTTTGATGCATGTGATCATTCAACTTTCAGATCCAAGATCATAGTATTTTACAATTCATTTGGATTGCAACTGCAATCCATCATAATGATAAAAAAAAAATCACATATTATCATATCTTGTGAGATTGTATTTTTAAGTGTAATTAATTATAATAAATTTCTCATTTAAACTGTTGGCAATCTGGCTTTATGCCATAACAGATTTTCTACAGAGTCTTTTTCATATGAATTGGAATATATTAAAAAATTATTTTCAAGCACATGGTTTTTCTATTTAGCTTGAAGAATTATAAGGAGTAATAATAATAATAATGACAATATGAATAAGCTATCTCCATCGAGAAAAGCAATTTCTTCTATTTTTTTATTTTTATTTTTAATTATTTCAATTTAAAGTAATAAATCTACTATAAATTTTTGACAGAGAAATAGAGAAATGCGAAAAAAATATTGATCTAGACCAATTGTTTTCAATCTAAAGTAACACATTCTAAGCACTCGTTTGCGTTAGTTCTTGAATGTAAATGGATGATTACTTGTATTTATATTTATTATTAATTTAATAATTATAAATTTTAATTGTATTAGTAAATTACAAAAATAAATCACCTCTAAAAGTTTACAAAAATTTATGACTAAGGTTTATGACAGTAATCAAATATATTTATGATACTAACCTCATTTTTATTTTTTTTAGTTAGTTTCCTTACTAATTGGGGAGTGCATTTAGTTGGATCACTGCTGGCTGTTGGATCAGCGACGACGTATAATACACTAAGGGTCCTTTGATACGTAAAATAAAATTAAATATATTTTATTTAATATTAATATAGCCAAACATATAATTAGATTAAAAATTAGTTAAATCTTATTTAATGTTAGGTTTCAAACACTCCTCCTCTGGTGACTGAGGCGTGTAAAAAAAAAAAAAAAAAAAAAGGAAAAGCAAAAAAAAAAAGGATTAGCAATTGACCAATTGTTCATGAAAGAACTAGCAAGTGAACACTTTCTTTAGTAGGTTTTATTGATTTTTTATCCTTCTGCTCTTTTCGGAGTATGGAGGATTCTAGTAAGGCTTAGGAGGAGGGAAATCTGATCATCTTGAAGCGAATTTTGTGCAACTTTCATGAAAATATTATTGCGTTAATAATCTTTATTATAAATTACCAGATTTTGGAATAAGATGATTGACAAAACTTTTATTTTAAGTTATAAAAAAATTAAAAAACTATTATTAAACATATTAAGTTTTTAATCTACTGAAAATAGTTAAACTGGTTTTATTATTATTATTATTTTTAAGTAATAAATTTAGCTGGGAGGAAAATTAGTTTTTGTTTTTGAGGGAGGAATGTCAAAGTGACATTTAAAAAATAATGTAATAAATATTTCATTAAAAATAGAAATTAAATATGTCGTTAAAAATAGAAATTAACGGTAGAAGAACAAAAGTGTTTGTTTATTAAAATAACAAAATTAGCTTTAATAGGAAAAACGAAAGTGTTTGTTTATTAATAATAGTGAAAATAAGACGAAATTTATTCCAAATTTTTTTTTAAATTAACATTTCCTAAGAAAATATAAAATTTGTAAATGTTAAATAGATAAAATAATATTATATGATACATTAATTTTATTAAAATAATTAACTTTTTAATTAAAATAGTGTCTAGTTTGATTAAAAATAACAAAAATAGTTGTAATGAAAATAACAATAAAGTTATGTTTTAAAAATAATGAACTAAATGTTATTTAAAAGCATAATTACTATTATAAATATGAACTAAAAATAAAATAAGTTATAATGAACAAATTATTTTCTGTGGAAATAATAATTTTTATTTAGTTAAAAATAGTAAATCGATTTATATTTTAAAATATAAATGTTACAATAGAATTATCTGAAAATAATAAAATAATAAAATACAACAGTTATCATTATTATCATTACCGGTTTAATAAAATCTTAAATAATTGAAATAACAGTTAAGTTTTTTTTTTAAAAAAAATAGAAAGGTTGAAATTTTTAACCATTTATTTTTAAAAATTAAATTATTTAAATATGTTTAGAGTTAAAAATAACCAACCTCTAAATTTATTATTTTTCTTTATATAAACATGTTTATATTTATTCTGTTTCACCTGCATTAAAAAAATAGTAGGTTTATACATGTGCCACTCACGAAATAATTTTTATTTTGGTAAGTTTGCTAAAAACTATTTTTTAAAATTTTGAAAAATATAAGCATATAAAAGTTAAAAAAAAAACTAACAATTATTTTTATAGTATAACTAGAAAAAAAAAAGTTAATGTCACAAGCAAACACTCGGTGAATGAAGATAAAATTAGATGACAAATAAATAAGATGATTATGGTATTAAAAGAAAAAATTGGTGCAAAAGCTCCTCTCGAAGAAGTGAAAATATCGTGGATAATATGGAAAAGAGAAAAGGTAAAACTGAAAACATATATAAAAAAATTATTTATTATGGCGTAAAGAAAAAAATTTTGATGCATATAGTAGCTCCCATTATCTTTAAAATATTTATTTCTATTTGGTAATGTTATAACAGAAGAACGCCTCCTTCTTCTTCTCCAACTTCTCCATCCTCCCTTTTTAAAAAATATCTTCTTCTTGTCCAGTTTAATGTTTTTCTTTAAATTTTTTGTAAAATAATTAGTTGGAAATTTTATTAAAAAAATCTTTTTATACTTGTTTAATTAGTATAAAAAATTTGGCAGAAGTTTGTATATATATTTTTTAAAAAAGTTTTTTTTTTTTTAATCTTCCAAGTTAAGCAAATTAGAGTTAAAAAAATGTGTGATAGAAAATTTTAGAAATTTATATTTTTATTTTTGATAATCAAATATTAAAAAAATGTGCTCTCAAGGAATTATATACATTTTGAAAAAAATTATTTTCTCCTCACCCAAAAACTTCTTAATCTTATTTTATCTAATTAAATTTCATTCCATCCCAAAATAAATAAATAAATAAATAATCACCGCATACCGCGGTAGTCAACCGGCGGAGGAACATAGGGGAAGGCCATGGCGACGGCATGTGCTTCTTCAATGGCAGTTTTGGAGTCTCTTCTTCCAACAAAAATGGCGACACCCACCTCTCGTCGTTCAGTTTTACTTTACTTTCCGCGGCGTTCACTGTTTTTTACTTCATTCAAGCAGCTCCCAGGTACCCACCCTTGAGTTGCTTCTACTGCTTTCAAGTTTTAAATAAAGATTTCCAGTTGGGCAATTCCAATTTTCTCATTTCAGGCCGAATTGATGTAATCGCCTGATTTGGTTTTCATTTTTGTTTTTCCGTTTCTTCCCGCCCTTCTCTTCCTCCTGTCCATTTTCTTATCTTCCCTCCAATTTCTCGTACCAAACATCCACAGTTCAAAACCCAAAAAACCCCTCCTTTTTCTCTGTGGAACAAGAACGAGAATAAAAAGCGCTAGATTTCTCGCAAACCCGACGAATTTTTCTCCTAATCAATCTCCATCCTCTAACTTTCAATCTCCAGAACACTAAACCGAAACGCAACTATATCTCTTCTGTTTTGGCATGCAAATCCTTGTTGTGTCAAACCTGAGGTGCCTTTCATGAGGGCGACGCCTAGGCTTCTCCCCTCTTCCCGCCACTTCTCCAACTCCATAAAACTTCAAACGACCTTCTTCAATTCTACCCTCACAAAATCTCATTCGCTAGATTTGTATGGTAAGCTATTAGATGAATGCCCAGATGTCTCTTCATTAAAGAAAATCCACTCTGATATTGCTGCCAACCAACACTTCAATTCCGACCCATCTCTTGCTATCAAGCTAATGAGAGCTTATGCGGCTTCTGGAGAAACTAATATCACACGCCAAATATTTGAAGAAACTTCCAATAAGAATGTTATTTTTTTCAATGTCATGATCAGAAGCTATGTTAGCAACTATCTCTATCATGAAGCTCTACTTGTTTACGCTAACATGTTGAGCCACGGAATCAAACCTGATAATTACACCTTCCCTTGTGTCCTCAAAGCGTGTTCAGGGTCTTCCAATTTATGGGCAGGTTTGCAAATCCATGCAGCTGCCGTAAGAGTCGGGCTTGATTCAAATCTCTTTGTTTGTAATGGCCTAATTGCCATGTATGGGAAATGTGATTGCTTGGCATATGCTCGGCGTGTTCTTGATGGGATGGATCGAAGAGATGTGGTATCTTGGAATTCGATGGTTGCGGGTTTCGCTCAAAATGGGTGTTTCGATCAGGCTTTGGAGATCTGCAAAGAAATGGAGTTGCACAAATTTAAGCATGATGCTGGTACCATGGCAAGTCTCTCACCAGCTGTAACAAATACATCATCCTCAAATGTTTCCTTTGTCTATAGGATGTTTAATAAGATGTCTAACAAGGGTTTGGTGTCTTGGAATGTGATGATAGCTATTTTTGTAAACAATTCAATGCCTGCTAAGGCTGTGGAGCTTTTCTCCCAGATGGAAGCTAGTGGGATGGAACCTGATGCAGTCACCATTGCCAGTGTTCTTCCCGCTTGTGGTGATTTATCAGCTCTATCACTCGGAAGGCGAATCCATGAATATGTCACTAGGAAGAAACTTTGCCCAAATTTGTTCTTGGAGAATGCATTAGTTGACATGTACGCTAAGTGTGGCTGCTTGAAGTTTGCAAGAGAAGTGTTTGATTCAATGAAAACTCATGATGTTGCGTCTTGGACTTCGATGATCTCTGCCTATGGCATGAATGGACGAGGTGTTGAAGCGGTGGCCTTGTTCTCCAAAATGCAAGATTCAGGCTTGATTCCTGATCAAATTGCATTTGTTTCGATTCTCTCAGCGTGCAGCCATTCTGGCTTACTAGAAAAGGGTCGGTACTATTTTAAATTAATGACTGAAGGATTAAGAATTGCGCCTAGGATAGAACATTTTGCTTGCATGGTTGATATTTTAGGGCGAGCAGGCCATTTGGACGAGGCTTACAAGTTTATCGTGCAGATGCCAATTGAACCAAATGAAAGGGTGTGGGGGGCACTATTAGGCGCTTGCCGAATCTATTCCAACATGAATTTCGGGCTTGTTGCTGCTGATAATCTTTTCAAACTGGTTCCTGAGCAGGCTGGTTATTATGTTTTGCTATCAAATATTTATGCCAAAGCCGGTAGGTGGGGGGAGGTTTCAGCGATTAGATCTGTGATGAAGAACAAAGGAATCAAGAAATTACCTGGATGCAGCAATGTTGAGCTAGGTGATAGAGTGCACAGCTTTCTCATTGGTGATCGGTCGCATCCACAATCCAAGGAAATCTATGCAGAGCTAGATGCTTTAGTAGGCAAAATGAAGGAAGATGGTTATGTTCCTGAAATGGATTCTGCCCTCCATGATGTAGAGGAAGAAGATAAAGTATATCATCTAACTGTTCACAGCGAAAAGCTGGCCATTGCTTTTTTCATTATCAATACTAAGCCAGGGACAACAATAAGGATTACAAAGAACCTTCGTGTTTGTGGGGACTGTCATGTTGCCGCCAAGCACATCTCCAAGATCACAGAGCGAGAGATTATTATCAGGGATACAAATCGATTTCACCATTTTTGTGATGGTGTGTGCTCATGTGGAGATTATTGGTGAAAGGGTCTATCTTGAAATGCTCTTATTTTTGTTAGCATTCCTTAGTTTAGGGCACACACAGTAATACATAGCTTTCCAAGGCAACAACTTTCATATGCTAAGATCCAATTGAATCTGCTCAATCAATCTTTAATTATTGTATCTAGTATCACAAAGATCTATGCACGTTTTGATTAGTACGGAAGATTGCAGCTTCTGCCACTATTGATATGCATCTGCTCAACTTGTACAATAAGTGGTTAATGCACCAGTACGGAATAAGATTGGCATTGTTGCACACTGTCAGTGGGAAGGCAGCTCTTACTGGTGCATTATTGTGGCTGGTAAAATCAGCAGGTGGAAGAATCATTATGGATTACCTTAACAGTTCTACATTGGCCTTCATGACCCAAGGTCATGCTTTGGGATCATACAATGGGATCCGACACTTTTCAATGGAACTGTGAGATATAACATAGATCTCATTTCCGACATACAAATGCTGAAATATGGGAGGTATTACTTCTGATGGTGTTTTATTACTCTTTCTATTTGCATGTGTGAACATCTTCCATTCTTCATTAAAATACATAGCTTGGCCCTTGTTTGCTAGTTATAGCTTTTGGGTTGACAGTACTTTCTAACCTGAAAGTTATTCTGTACACGTACTGCAGGATTAGGTAAACTCTTTGAGAAATTGCGGGTTGCCTTGGCTTGTTGTGAATGATTAGTTGTGTGATATTTCAGCTGTAGAAGGATCAAATTGGTGCATGGGCCAGAGGCAGTAATTCTGTCTTGGACTGCATCAATTGAAAATGCAACAGATGCAATCATGCTGAAAACCATAAGAATGGAGTTTGCTGACAAAATTCCAACTGTAATTGCACCAAGGTGCTTGCAATGAGTATTCGTGAGTCTAATTTCTTGATATTCACATCAGTATGAAAATAGCATCCAGTAATTAAATTATCAACATGTTTAAAGTACAAACTTAAAAATCTTAAGGAATTGTTTCCTTCTTTCTTTCAGAAGAAATAGTGGAATATGAACCAATGAAGCGGATGGAGAGGTGGGGATAACTCTTTGGAAGGCTTGTCAAGGAACATTGGTCCTGTAAGCAATCAGCTTATTAAAGGTGAGTGTAGCTTCTCCTTTGCCACTTCAATTCGACGAGCTCATTCTCCATCCAATGTTAAAATGTTTTGGTGAATCTCAACACATAGAAAGCTCAACATGGGTAATGATCTTCAAATGAGACTCCCTCATATTAATTTGATCCCTGATAGTAGTGTGTTGTGTTGTAACTATAGGTGGCCTAGCCGCAAGGGAGGGATATTTGTAATTTTTCTTTCTTTTTTTTAGGACTTGAATTAAAATTTTATTGTAAACCTTAAATTAATAAAAGACATAGTATATAAATATAAATAATATTTATTTATTTTAATGCATTAGATACACACGTATATATTATTAATGGGGATGCTCTTGCCGTGCTCTTGGATTGTGGCTTTCTATGAGAGTGGTTGATTTCAGACCTATAAGCTTGATAACAAGCCTCTACAAGATTCTAGTTAAGACATTAGCAAACAAACTGGAGACGGTCCTGCCCAAGATTATTAGTGAGCTTCAACTTGTGTTTGTTAAGGATAGACAAATAACAGATGCAATTCTGACAGCCAACAAGGTGGTTGAAGATTATAGGGTCAACGGGAAAGAGGGCTTGTTTCTGAAAGTAGATTTTGCCAAAGCTTATGACTCAGTCCGTTGGAGTTTTTTGGACTTTGTCATGAAAAAACAAGGATTTGGAGATAGATGGCGAAATTGGATTCAACTACCTTCAAACAACAAATTACTCGATCTTTATTAATGGAAGACCTCAGGGTAAGATTGATGGCCACAGAGGGTTACGACAGGGGGATCTACTGTCCCTGTTTCTATATACGATAGTTGTAGAAACTTTCACTCGCCTCATGGAGAATGCTAGCTCAGAAGGAGTGCTACAAGGGATGAAGGTGGGTAAAGACAATATTCGTCTAACAAATTTTCTATTTGTCGACAACTGTTTGATTTTCATGCAAAAAAGAAAATAAAAAATTCATACGGTTTTGGATGCCCTCCGGACCTTTTGTCTACTGTTGGGATTAAAAATAAATGGAAATAAGAGCCAACTATTGGGAATAAATATAAGTTAGGAGGAGATTAAGAGTATGACAGAGAAGATTGAGGTAGCTCCAGGGGACTAGCCCCTAATAATGTATTTGGGGATGCCTTTGGGGGGAAACCCCTTCAAAACTGATTTTTGGGACCCTGTAATCCAAACCATTAGAAGAAGGACTGCTGGATGGAAAAGAAGCTATTTATTTAGAGGGGGAAGATAACTTCTGTTAAAGACAGTTTTAGAGGCATTGCCAACCTACTATATGTCCATATTCAAGGTCCCACAGAAAGTAGTTGCAATCATAGAGAAGCAAATGCGGAACTTCCTCTGGAAGCAAGAGGAAACTGAGAAGGGCCATAATCTGGTCAATTAGAAATATGTGTGCAAAACAATCCAAAATGGAGGCCTTGGAATTGGAAATATCATTAAAAGAAGTGTAGCTTTGAGGGCCAAATGGCTATGGAGAATGATGGACAAACCAAAAGCAATGTGGGCCAACATTGTGCAAAACATTCATGGCTCAAGTGCTTTTGGGAGAGAAGCGGCTGTAAACATAAAATGCAGCTATAGATTGCCATGGAAGGACATATATAACTTTTATGACCACTTCAGACTTCACATCCGCTAGAAGATTGGAAGGCGAGATCAAGTGAGATTTTGGGAAGATATCTGGTGCGGTCAAGACTCTTTGCGAGAGGCTTTCTGTTAGTTGCATAATAGACTAACTATATGTTAGGTATTTCATGTATAATATGCATTAGTGTAATAGAAAATGTAGTGTATTTGCTTATATTTAGTATAATATGCATTTAGAGCATTGTTGCATCATTTTAGCATGTTTTAATG
>JAJIYU010007084.1:0-19676 GCA_030144865.1 Tinospora cordifolia | reverse complement strand
GTTGGATCGTGTTTCTAATTACAAAATCTCTTTCCAAAGCTTCTATAATCCGAATTTTAGCCAATTAGATATTTCCAAATTGATAAAAATTTGATTTTCTTGTATATCCCCTTCCATATTGATGATTTACTAAATTCTTTCCCTTTCTATTATTTAATATTGCATTTATTTGATATCTTTCTATTTCTTTAATATTTTTAATGTTATTAATTAAATAATTTGCATTTTCTATTTTCATGTATTTTTATTTATTTTATATTTTATTTTCAGATAATAATTTATGCAATTATACACTAATATTTACATAATGCTTTATTTATTTTTAATAAATACATTTTATTTAATTATATGAATTTTTTTTATGTACATATTCTTATAATATGTAGCATTAACATTTATTATGCTAACACATACCTTATTCATTCTCATATTCACCTATATGTGTATTTATACTTTATTTATTTATTTTACTAAACCTTAATTTTTCATTTAATTATTAAATTAAGGTTTTATTTGTTTAATTTTTAATATATCTCTAATTTATTTTATTTTTCATGTATTAACCCACCATTTGCACCCAAAATTTCTTAAAATCTCTGAAATTAATTTATTCAACTTATTTTATTTATTTTAAATTTTTTTGACAAAATTTTGGGGTATTACATTATTATCCAAAAATTGTCAATTACACATTTTTTAATTGATCTAAACATGATTTTTCCACATGTCCTTCTATTTTATTGACTTGCTAATGTTTTTCTCCTTTCTATTTCTTTAATATTGAATTTATTTTATTTATTTTCTATTTTTTTCATATTGCCAACAATTAATAATTTATGTTTCTTTATATTATTTTTCATTTCTTCATTTCTATATTTTTATTTTCTGAGGGTCCGAATAATTATATAATTCACTCTAATTATTGGATAATTAATTCTATAATTGCATAATTATAAATTAATTAATTAATATTTGATAATTCCACTAATCTTATGTCATTAGTTAGATCATCTTGATACTAAGGTTTCATTTGCCTCCAATTTTTTCTCAATGAATTTTATTTCATTCATAATTCTTTGTTGACAAAATTATGAGGTATTACACCATGACTTCATGGGTTCACAAAAATCAAATAAAAATTAAAATCTCCTTATTTCCAATGAATTATAATTTATAACCAATAGTTTTGGAATCACATGAAAAAATTAAGAATTTCAATATATGGTTTGGCCAAATTGGTTTTCATTTACTTTCCTTATTTAGAACTCACTGAAGGCACAATGAAATGAAAATCCAAATCTTAACCAATTATCCAGAATTTTGGATATGTTGTTCATTTTGTTAGTTCATGTCATCCCATTTCGTTTCGGGTTATTTTGATTTGCCAAAGTACCCTAAATGTTAATTTTTTTTAATTTGGACCCCCTGAAGGACGTGTTAACACCCCAATTTTCAACCGGACCTCCGTTCACGTGTTACTTCACGTGTGGATCGTCACCCGATGAAAATCAAGGTACTACTTGAAAATTTCATTTTGTCAAAATCTTTTTCTTCAAAATCAAGTTTATAACAATTTGTTCTCAAGTCAATCTCTCGATAATTTCTCATACAAAACAAAAGAATTAAAATCATTTCTCGAGACATTCACCGGATTTCTTAATATGAGTCATCAATAATGTAGCAGAAAATACTTTAAAACTATTCATTCAACCCAAAATCGTTAAACAAGAAAAGCTATTGAAAAATAAAACAACCAAAGTTAAACCAATGTAAATACATTACAACAATCCAGTAAAGTACATAAAACATGACCTCCAAGTCACCTATCCCGGACGACCTCCCCATGAGGTGTCCAATCAGAGTGTGAGTCCTCTGACGTAAGTCAACATACTCTACGTCTAGGTGTACCTGAAAAAATAAAGTGAGAGTGAGTTCGAAAGTTCAGTGAATTGATCCTACACATCACATGTATTATATAGACTCAATCTAAAACATTACTAACACTTTCAAACATTAGGCGTTTCAAACATTCATTTGTTTTAGTTGTAATCTCAGACCGGAAGAGGGTTGAGATGTCTCTCGATATTCCCTGTGATCCAATCTAATCTCAGAGGGTTCAAATAACCGTCTAAAATCAATCGACACTCACATCACAGCCTAAGAAAGCGTACTTACCCGGGCATCGTACCATCTCCCAAAGACTTTGAGCTGTCACAGTCAGCTCTGGGTGGGAAAACCTACGATCCGCCTTATAGCTCGACAATCTCAATCAGTGACATATAGGAGATGTCACCTCGATCCGCTTCAAGCTCGACAATCGCACCGGTACGTGGATTCTTAATAAACTATCGTCTTATTTTAGTTTTACAAACAGTCTCAATCACATCAAGCATCACACAATACACTCGAGAATATAATCCAACTATGTTTGCTAGTTAACATGATAAAGTGCATGAAGAAACAATAACAACTAGATGCATATTCTCCTAGTCATGCATGCCATAATTGAGTAGATCTAAATGCAAGATCAAGTTATGAACTAATTACGCATGGATTGAGTAATTCATCCTACATCACACATCGTTCACATAAGACAAACAATATCAATCAAATTCCTAACAAGATTCTAATAACCTAGGACTATCAATTCAAATGCTTTGAATCTTAAATCCATATAATACATATGAGCAAGGAAATCACACCCACCTGATTCCGAAGATCTTCTGGGCTCCCTTGCTTTTCGTCGAGATACTCGACATTGTAAATGCAAGAATCTGAAATTCAATACTTAATAAAATTATTCTTAAGTTTAAATGATTTTTTAGATAATTATAAAGTCTAAATATTGATTTTCAACTAGTTTAAAGTTATTCTAGATTTCTAGAATTTTATACATTCTAATTAAAATACTTCGTCTTCTAACTTTTCTTAGTTTAAAATTACAATTTTGATAATTTACTTGCAACCTTTTTTTTGTAGAATTAAATTTCTAATAACTTAATCTTTGCAATGTGAATAATTTATTGATATCATAATTAATTTAATTACAAACAAAATAAGACTTCTAAATGTTCTAAGTTTAGTTTCAGGGCCTAAGATTTTATTATTTTCTTATAAAAGACTTTTAAACTCCTAAAGTTTATTTTTTGTGGCTTTAACTAATTTAATTTATTAATTTGTAAACCTGTCCTAGTTTAAAAGATAAATTAATTTAGTTTTATTGAATCCATTAATTCTCATGTTCAATATTTTATAAGTAGTCTAAATTTAAATTTATTTAATTTAAATTATTAAATAAATTTTCTAAACTAATTTTTTATAATTGATTTATTTAATTTTTATTTGAGTGAAATATTTTTGTTATTTTCTGTTTACATTTATAATTAACCAAAATAAATTTTTTTTATACCATCTAGAATTTAAAATCACGATTTTACCTCACATCGTCTTCGTCGCGCGAACGATGCCAATGACGAAGTCTCTTGTTGCACGTTGTCCTTCGCGCAGATCGCATCCGTCGCCATTTCCTTCGCAGTGTGAATACGATAGCAGTGCACCAGTAACATTCCTTTGTCAATGAACAACACATCAGCTACAGCCCATCATCTTCTTCATTGAAAATTCACACCAGCAGCAACCGAAACACGTCCTCCCCCGTTCATAAATCTCCAATTGCATTCTTTTCTTTATCTTCTTCACAGACCAGCTCCTTCGTTTTGATGACCAAAAACCAGAAATGAAGTCCTTAAAAGTGTTGTTTTTTCTATGTGTGCTGGACGCACGAACTAAACTGAAATTTCCAATTTTCCTCTGTTCTAAGCAACCAGAAATCTGACTCACGTCCAAGCCATGAAAAAAACTCCCTTTCGTTGTTTTTGTTTCATCTTCACCACGGACTAGCACACACCACAACAACCAGCAGTCACTACCCCAACCAAGCTGAACCAGCAACCTCCAAAATCAGACACACACACATATCACATCTGAAACTGCAACACACCCACCATAATAGCAGTTTCAATAGTCACACCCAAACCAACAATACCACGGTTCCTCTGTTCTCTGATTCACAACCCGTAGCTGAAATTTCTCCATTTCATTCCAACAACGCCAACCAGCAGTAGCCGCAGCTGCATTCACCATCTACAACACCTCACATCTCATCGCCTCATCTTCTTCTTTTTGTTCGGCGGCACCAGCAGCAACAGCATCAGTAAGCTGCTCTGCTTTGCCTCCGTCCCTTAGTTTTGTGATGCACGACCACTCACTCCCTACTCCACAGCCAGCATGAATCAAAATTTCAACTTTTGATTCTTCCTTTCTCTTCATTCCTTCTTGGTTCTTCTTCTTCAACACACAACAGCTGCAAACCAGTAGGGGCTGGTCTTCTTCTTCTTCATTTCATTCCCCTTCTCCGTTCGGCCCCCTGTTTGTGCGACGGTGCAGCAGCAACTTGCCATCTTCTTCGTCAAAGCCAAACGCACCAGCTCACCTCTGTTTTGATCGCTTGATTATCACACCAACCCACATCCCTGCCTTCAAAACAGAGCACGGTCTCTTTCTTTCTCTTTTGTCCAGAAATTTCATTCACTCACTGCCCAAACCATTCTCTCAACTTCCCGATTCCTCTGGTTCGATCACATTCTTTACTACCAAAGACCCGAATTTTCCAATCTCTGAATTTCCAATTTCCAATCGTTTTTTTTTTTTTTTCTGCTAATCACTTTATTTTATTTAAAACCTTAGTATAAACATATATATATATATATATATATATTTCAACAACTCAAAAAACATCCTCCTATTTATTTTTTGCAAACAATGCACACGCACGCACCACACGTGCCATCTCGCTTTCATCTTCAAATCATTCTCATCGTTGCGCTCGCGCTTTTTTCGCTCGCACGAGTAAGTTATAAAACAACCCTTTTATTTTTTTTTCTTTATTTTTTTATAAAATAATATTATTTTTTTATTTTTTATTTTTTTTTCATGTCTACTCACGATGTGTACCCACTTGTAAGATTGCGGGGTGTTATAACCTACCTCCCTTAAATAAAATTTTGTCCTCGAAATTTGAGTCAAGTTAATGAGGATCGTCAAGCGATTCGTCTTTTCAATGATCCATTATGCTCCCACTGTGCTACTTTAATCTTACATCGAGAATCCTTCCACATACCACTAAATCGTATTTTTACAGATTTATGAATATAATTAGGATATCAATTCACTCGCATTAGATTTATTGTCTTGTAATACTACTGAATGTGAGTATAGTGTTTCCTTGAAAACATTTTCTGAAAAACAATTAAGATTTCTTCAAGTTCTTCACATAGCTTAGCAAAACTGTAATGGCTACTACCTTGTAGCTTCATACATCATGTTTTTAATGATCATTAATTATTTTTGGAATAATGTACGTCCTAATTTCAATTAGAAGATTTGTGAATGTAGTCTTCTTCTCGAATTAACGCTTAAGAAGAACGATCAGTCCACCACCGTTAACGTGATCTAGTATAATGACTATGATATCCTCACCCAAATATCACACGCGACATTCGTGAAATCTCCATAAAAGAATTTGAAACTTATCAATAGTCCGATGTATGCTCTTTTGCCTAAGATGAACTTGAGCTGTTCAAACATTTTCAATTTTTTTCTTCTTCAAATAATCTCGTAGTTTGTGTGGTGAACAACTGTAGCTTTTAAAATAAGGTTGTGGCACAGATAGCACAGATAGGTACCTATCTAATTATCTTATTCTATCATTTAAGCCTCGAGCGATTGTGTTCTTAACGATGCTCCAGATCGAGAAATCAATGGTCACTATCTAGAATCAACTACAGCAGTAATAGAGGGTAAATCATACTGACCAAAGTGCATATGAAACATCCATTCCAAGAATGATGGTTGGAGCCTTAGAGATCTAAGCATTAGAAGGAGATTGTTCGACAGACAACAAAGAATTTAAGCCACCAAGTTCGACATTAATCTTCAGGAGAACATTTGTTAAGTATTCATCATTAACCCTTGTTGGAACAATGCATTGAGTTACAATACCAACATCAGCTAGACTTTCCTTCATCCACAAACCATATAAATAGCAGATGTCTTCCTCCCCGGTATCAGACAAAGGCTAAACTGGGATATTCCAGGAAGTTTGGTTTGTATCTGTTCAAACATCTACTTAACTTGGACAGAGGGAGAAGTTCTCCTAGCCTGAAGGTTCTGTTCGAATAAATCAATGGTTTATTTACAAAAATTTCCTTCTACTCTCCACATTTGATAAGATCTCGAACAAGACTACGTATGTCACCGCGAACGAAAAATGTACAATGGGTAGTGTTCTATCTTGTTGGTTGCACTTACTTATTCACGCCTGTGGTGTTACTGTTAGCTACAGGGTTTTCATTATTTGCCCCAATTTCTGAGAGTAACCTCTAATATTTCTCTCTTTGAGACCTCAGCTATTATTTCTACTATCACTTATCTGATCTGGCTTGTTCTACTCTCCCCCAAGCACGCTTAACTGTAGAGTTCTGAGGGGATCCTGTGCATTAGTGTTGGTATGATCACACCCTTTATTTCCTTGTTCTAATTTATCGATAGACAACTAACACGATCTAAGTTCCTTGGTCTGCATCCTTTTCCTCACCGCTCATTTGTCTTAGCCTATTTTATCGAGATTGCTGCTCTATTACCGATGTTGCTTCTCTTCGGGTCTCCAGCAATCTATTATGACTGTGCCCTCTTATGCTTGACTTTTCTGCTTGTTCTTGTTCTAAGTCATTCTCACTCATGTTCCACCAATTGGTATGCTGCTAACATCATCCTTCTAGGTCCAGTTACTCCCATAGCTTTCAGATGCTAATTCATTTCGAGGGGCCACCTTTCTACTGAAAAGGGATTAGTCATGCCTTAAAAACGTACCTAGGCTTCAATTTCTGGAATTCATTCAACAATTCTCATTGTTCCTTGTTATAAATGACTGATCTACTCCATGGCACCGTACCTGTAGGCCTATCTATCTGATGAGTTTGAAGTTGTAGCCGCATCTGAGGCTCTAATTGTACTGGTGACTATACTTATGTTTAAGTGGGCACCGACAACTGTGGTAATGCCAATAACCGTTGAGTCCACACTACTTGTTCCACAAGTCCTGGAGTAATCTCTATTTTTACTTTCTGAGAAATCTCTATTATCAATTTCGAGGTTACTAAAATCTCTCTGGTTACTGCTATCCTCGAAATACTTTCACCTCTTCTTTGACCACATCCTTCCTAGATCTGCAAATTCCTTGGCACGAACCACAAGCCAAGAATTTAATTTAGCATTCCATGATGTATTCATGTTAAGTTGAAGGATAGCGTTTATTTTATATGTATATATATCTACTTTCTGTTTTCTTCTGGTATTGTGACTCATCTTATTGACCAATACTTCCTAACCACCTATACCCTTTCGCATTTCTCGTGCTAGGGTGACTCTAGGTGCATAGTTTCTAAGTTCTCGATTTGTCTCAGTTGCCTAGGGGTTTATGCTTCTAAGTCGGCAGCATTTCGTCTATTTGTGGGTACGGGAGTTTGGGTTATAATACTTAAATAATCAAACTACATGTCTAATAAACAGTCATCCAACAACCAAACAACAATACATGCTAGCATAACGCAATCTCAAAGCTTCCATCTGTGCTTCCAGGTCCGTGTGCCCCATCCCACACTCGCCCTTCCACACAGACTTCCACCCAAAATTGCATTACACCCAGACAATGGTGCAAGTGTCTCGATATCCATGATTGCAACGTCTCACCATATTTAACCGGATCCTTTAGCTAAACATAGCACGACATTGCATCCACAAACGTGTTCTAAGGCTGACGCAAGCCCCCACCATACTGTACCGCCCCATCCCAGTACAATGTAGTGCGTACAGGTTCAGCCAAAGAAATCGATCACTCACCAAACATGGTCCGTCATTTTTCGAATTCAAGATTCCTCCGTACCCCCAAATCCCTATGCACCCCATCCTACATAGAAACCAGAGGTACAGGCTCCTCCCAAACTCGGATCCTAACCAAACAAGTGTGCGTTCAAACACATTAGTAGTCTCTACCCTATGTCCTAAAGTCTTTTAACTTATTCATGATCCACTATACTCTCGAGACAGCACTCGATCTCTACCTAGACCTATGGTCATGGTATTTAACTCCATTGCATCTCTTGTGATGCCATAGTTCCCGAATCAGACTCGTTCCTGAGTAGGGATCAACTTTCAAGGACATCTTCTTGAAATTGGGATCAAACCATCAGGGACAGTGCACCTTCTAAGAATGGCACCAACCCTCAAGAACACTTTTATAGGGCCAACCCATCGGGGCACTCTTTCCAAAGAAGGCACCAACCATATGAGGACCACTACAAAGATAAACCATCAGGGGTACTTTTTCCAAGAAAAGCCATTAACCTTTAGGGGTACCCTCCTCAAGAAGAGATCAACTATCGGGAACACCATTTAGTATTCAAATCACACCAGTAACCAGTAACTCAGGTACTCTAGCATCACTTCACTCTTACCTAGATCTCTACCCATACTACCCTTTTTCAAAATCATATCCAAGAAAATTCATTTTTCGGTGAAATTAAATCCAATGAAATTCATTTTTAGTGAAAATCAAATTCAATAATATCTCCATTCCAGTGAAAATCATATATGTTGAACTCAATCTAGCCCAGCGTATCATAATACTGAGCTCTGATACCATATTTGTAATACCCCAATTTTCAACTAGACCTCCGTTCACGTGTTACCTCACGTGTGGATCGTCACCCGATGAAAATCAATGTGCTACTTGAAAATTTCATTTTGTCAAAATCTTTTTCTTCAAAATCAAGTTTATAACAATTTGTTCTCAAGTCAATCTCTCGATAATTTCTCATACAAAACAAAAGAATTAAAATCATTTCTCGAGACATTCACCGGATTTCTTAATATGAGTCATCAATAATGTAGCAGAAAATACTTTAAAACTATTCATTCAACCCAAAATCGTTAAACAAGAAAAGCTATTGAAAAATAAAACAACCAAAGTTAAACCAATGTAAATACATTACAACAATCCAGTAAAGTACATAAAACATGACCTCCAAGTCACCTATCCCGGACGACCTCCCCATGAGGTGTCCAATCAGAGTGTGAGTCCTCTAACGTAAGTCAACATACTCTACATTCAAGTGTACCTGAAAAAATAAAGTGGGAGTGAGCTCGAAAGCTCAGTGGATCGATCCTACACATCACGTATATTATACAGACCCAATCCAAAACATTACAAACACTTTCAAACATTAGGTGTTTCAAACATTCAATTGTTTTAGTTGTAATCTCAGACCGAATGAGGGTTGAGATGCCTCTCGATATTCCCTGTGATCCAATCTAATCTCAGAGGGTTCCAATAACCGTCTAAAATCAATCGACACTCACATCACAGCCTAAGAAAGCGTACTTACCCGGGCATCGTACCATCTCCCAAAGACTTTGAGCTGTCACAGTCAGCTCCGGGTGGGAATACCTACGATCCGCCTTATAGCTCGACAATCTCAAGCAGTGACATATAGGAGATGCCACCTCGATCCGCTTTAGGCTTGACAATCGCACCGGTACGTGGATTCTTAATAAATCATCATCTTATTTTAGTTTTACAAACAGTCTCAATCACATCAAGCATCACACAATACACTCGAGAATATAATCCAACTATGTTTGCTAGTTAACATGATAAAGTGCATGAAGAAACAATAGGAACTAGATGCATATTCTCCTAGTCATGCATGCCATAATTGAGTAGATCTAAATGCAAAGATCATGTCATGAACTAGATGTACATTATTGGTTTGACAAAGGAACCTTTCAGCTAAGTGATTGAGACCCTAGGTCTAGGAAAAAAGGCCTTAGATAGAGACTTGGGTGTTGCCAAGGGTGGTACAGTGCATCATGAATAAACACTTTTAGGACATAGGTTAGTGACTGAAAATGTGTAAAAATAGAACACTTGTTTGGCTAGGAAACGAGATCAGTATAATCTTGTATCTTTGGTTTCTACATGGTATGGGACACATAAAAATTCGAGGGTATGGAAGAATCCTGGACTCAAAGAATGATGGACCATATTTGGTGAACGATCGATGACTTTGGAAGAGCTTATTTCCCTATGCTTGGCTGGTATGGGATAGTTAGCTATAGTGGGGCTTGGAAGACCTTAGTCGTCGGGACATTTGTGAAATTGTTTGCGTGTAGTGAGATCTCTTGGTGGAAGTCTTTGTTAATGGACAAAAGTGATATGGGATACTTGAACCTGGAGGCATAAATGAAAGCTTGGAATTTTGCTATGCTAGTATGAACTTGTATGACTAAATAATTAATTGAATGCATGCTCTACTTGTTTAGATTCATGACATGTATTTTGATTTTAAGACCAAAATTTATGTACCCAACAACATTCGAGGGCATTGAAACCCTCAAACAAGAACTTAGAAACATGAACTGATAGGTCTCTAAACAATCGAAAACCTAGAGACAAGAATTTAGCATCATGATAGCATGGATGAAACGAAAACTTGAGGAAACAAACACGACAAATGAATAATGATGGGACAACTATCTTTTCAAGTTTGGAAAAACATTTCGTATCCCAAGGATAAGGAAAGACGGGTTGTGTACCTAGATTAATATTCTCTTTGAAACTTTTTCATCGTGATACCTTATTGAATACTAAAATGACTTTTGACTTGTAAATAATGGTTGAATCCAAGAGACATGCTACAAGAGCTATCACAATTGACAAGATTGAACCACAAGGACAGGAGGCATAGACTGGTGTTGTTGAGGCTCAAATTGAGAATATGTTGACTCTTGAGTTGTTAACATAGATCACCAGGAGAGTTACAAAGCAGATTATGAGGGAACTACCTTAGATGCTACCATAAGTGGCGCCACAGCCACATATACAAGAGTAGATTTTGGTACAGCAGCTCATGCTTGTACTAAGTTTCCAGTTCATCAGAGGACACAAGATGACGTTAATGATAAGGAACAGAGGAACATGTTGATGGAGTTACAGAAACTCCATCCATCTTAATTTGATGACACATCTGACTACATGATGGTTGACCATTGGTACCAGGAGCTCGATGAACATTTGGATGTGTTAGGGGCAACGGGTCCCCATAGAGTTGAGTTGGCTACCCATTAGTTTAGGGGACCGGCTAGGAATTGGTGGAGGATGCTAAAAGCATATCCAAACACCAACATGAGACAAATGAACTAGGAAGAGTTTAAGGAACTATTTCATGAGAAATTCTTTCCCAAGGCCACACTAAGGCGAATGCAGTCAAAATTCATTAGATTGACCCAACAAGACATGACTGTGGCCGAGTATGAGACCAAATTCATTGAATTGGCCAAATTTTTGCCTGAACTAATGAGGGAAGAATGTATGAAAGCAAACCGATTTGCAGAGAGTCTAAAAATTGACATTCGAAAGGGAATAATACCACTAAGCCTGAAAACCTATGGAGAAGTGGTCGAGAAGGCACTCTTGGTGGAAAGAGAACTCAATTTCGAACAGAAGTTGAAGAACAGAAACAAGAAACTAGGTGATAGAAAAGATTACCAAGCAAACCAAAAGAAGAAGAATAGTATTCAAAATGGGGGCAACGAAGTGCCTCATACTTAGAACCGATCCAAATGTGCTACAGAAGAACAGTTGGAGCAGGTCATACGTCAAGGATTATGCTTCCATTGTAACCAATTAGGACACAAAGCCAAGTTTTGTCCTACCAAAGCCCAAACTCCACAATAGAAACAACCACAAAACAATCAAGGAGGAAGACAAAATGGTCGTCCTCAGGTCAGACAATAGCAACAAAATGCTAACCAGGGACAAAACCAAGGTCGTGGACAGAACTAGGTTAGAGTGTTTATCATTGCCGATGTTTTCAAGAAGATCAAGTCCCAACTATGGAAGGTACATCTCTATTATTTAATGTTGTAGTGGAACTTTTGTTTGATTCGAAGGCTACGCAATTGTTTATTGCCGAAAAATTAGTGGATAGGTTGCAACTAGTAACGGAAACCTTGCCTATGACTTTGAATGTATCCACACCCATAGGAACTACAGTTACCTCAAAAAAAATCATGTTGTGACCTTTGGTTTGGGGATAAACTAATCTCAGTCAACCTCTGTGTACTTTTATTTTATGGATACAATGTAATATTGGGAATGGACTGGTTAAACTAGTATCAGGCACAAATAGATTACCCTAACAGAGAGTAACCATAACATTATCTTCAGGAGAAACCTATGGAATCAATGGTGATATGTAGAAATTACCTAGAAGTCCAATGACAGCAATGTTGAATTGCTTAAGGCTGAAAGACGAATTCACAAAGTTCTTAAAGGAGGACTCAGAAGAATAAAGAGGAATCCAAAACTTAAAAGTAGTCCAAAATTTTGAAGATATATTCCAGATGATTTACCGGGACCACCACCGGCCAGAGAAGTAGAGTTCAGAATTGAACTTCACTCGGGAACCAAGGCCATAGTTATACCTCCTTACAGAATAGCATCAATGTAGCTGATTGAGCTAAAGATTTAGCTAGATGAGCTCCGAAAAAATGGATTCGTAAGACCAAGTGAATTACCATGGAGAGCTTCGGTGCTATTCGTGAAAAGGAAAGATGGATCCATGAGATTATGTGTCAACTACCGAAAGTTGAACCAAGTGACTGTAAAGAACAAGTATCTCTTGCCAAGGATAGACGTCTTATTCGATCAATTGCAAGGAGCCACTTGTTTCTTCAAGGTTGATCTTAGGTCAGGATACCATTAGTTGAGAACTCAAGAGTTGGATATACACAAGATAATCTTTAGGACTCAGTATGAACACTTTGAGTTTACAATAATGCCCTTTGGTTTGACCAATGCACCAGCAACATTCATGGATCTAATAAACTGAATGTTTAGACAATCACTTGACCAATTTGTGGTGGTATTTATGGATGACATCCTAATTTACTCTACGTTAAAAGGTGAACACTTAGAACACTTGAGGATTGTGTTAGAGACCCTTAAGTTTTGAAAAAATCAGTTGTATTCTAAGTTCAGCAAGTGTGAATTCTGAATGAAGATAGTCAAATTCTTTAGCCATGTAGTATCAGCGGAAGGCATCTCTATAGATCCTAAGAGGTAGAAACTATCATGGATTGGAAATAGCCCAAAACAGTTACAAAGATTAGAAGTTTCTTAGGCCTGGTTGAATATTACTGAAGATTCATCTAAGACTTTTCAAAGTTAGTCGAATCTATCACTAAGCTTACTAGAAAAGGAGTCAAGTTCAATTAGGATGAGAAGTGTGAGCAATCAATCCAAGAACTGAAGAGGAGATTAACTACAACCCCCATCTTAGTCACTCTTACACATGGTGTTGGATATGTTCTATATATGGACACTTCGAAGAATGAATTGGGTGCAGTATTAATGCAAGAAGGAAAAGTTGTTGCCTATGCCTCACAATAATTAAAGATTCATGAGCAAAATTACCCAACACACAACCTGGAGTTAGCAGCTATGTATTTGCCCTGAAGATTTGGAGATACTACCTTTATGGTAAAAAGTTTGATTTATTTTCAGATCACAAGAGTCTACACTCAGAATGAGTTGAATCTCATGCAGCACAAATGAGTGGAGTTCCTTAAAGACTATGAATTCCAACTACATTACCATCTAAGGAAGGCCAACGTAGTAGCAAACACCTTGAGTAGGAAATTCAACAAGAAAGATGAAGAGAAAGGTCAAATGTACCAATTGATTAAAGGTTTCAATCTGGGCATAACTTAATATGAGAAGCAAGCGTACTTCTACACTATGACTTGAATAGGGTAAGCATACTAACTTTAGGATAAATGATGAAAATACGAAAAGGCTTGGAGATAGAATTTGTGTGCCTTAGAATGGATAGAGTAAGCGAACCATACTAGACGAAGCCCATCAGACCAACTACATGATGCGTCTAGGCAGTGAGAAGATGTACCTCTATAAGACCTAGTGGTAGTGAGGAATGAAAAGAGATGTGGCTAAGTATGTCTCTAAATGCCTCATCTGTCGGCAAGTGAAGGCAGAGCATAGAAAACCTACAGGAATGTTACAACCACTCTCAATCCCTAAATGGAAGTGGGATAACATTGCCATGGGCTTTGTCAACGGGTTACCCCAGAATCAAAAAAGAGAAGATAATGTATGGGTGATTGTAGATCGTCTCACAAAAGTAGTTCATTTCTTGCCCATTAAATCCATAGAACAAGTTAGCAAACTAAGAAAACTCTATGGAGAGGAGATAGTGTGACTTCATAGTGTGCCACCATAGTGTTGGACAGAGACTCTCGATTCACATCAAAGTTCTGGCAAAGTCTGCAGAAGGAGTTGGGCACCAGACTCACCATGAGCATCACTTTCCATCCACAAACTGATGGCTAGTCAAAAAGAGTCATTCAAACACTAGAAGACATGTTGAGGTCTTACGTTCTGGATTTCAAGGGCAACTGGAGCAAGTACCTACACCTAGTGAAGTTTGCCTATAACAACAGTTATCAAGCAAGGATAAGGATGGCTCCATGCGAAGCTCTTTATGAAAGGCCCTGCAGATCACCAACTTGTTGGGCAGAACTTGAGGACCATATGCTTATAGGGCCAGACTTAGTAGAAGAAATAAGTAATCAAGTCAAACAGATCCAGAAGACGTTGGTCACATCACAAAGTAGGCAAATGAATTATGCTGATAAAAGGAGAAGACCCCCTGAATTCCAAACTGGTGATAAAGTGTTCTTGAGGATAAGCCCCCAAAAAAAATCAAGAGGTTCGGATACAAAGGGATATTATCACCCAAATTCATTGATCCGTTTAAGATACTTAGAAGAATCAGAAGACTTGATTATGAGTTAGACCTATCAAATAGATTGTCCTCAGTTCACAATGTGTTCCACATATCAATGCTGAGGAAGTATGAACCCAATACCTCTCGCATAATCCATTAAGAAGAGGTAGACGTCCAAGATGATGCCACGTATGAAGAAGCGGCAATTAGAATCCTCGACTACAAGGTACAAAGCTTGAGAACGAAGGACATTCCCTTATTAAAAGTTCTATAGAAACATCATGAAGTGGAGGAGGCGACCTGAGAGTTAAAAAGCGAGATAAATACTAAGTACCCAAATCTCTTCATCAGAAGTACATAATTAGCTTGCAACAACAGAGTGTAAATTTCGAGTATGAAATTTCTTTATGGAGGGTAGGTAGTAAGACTCCAAAATTTGTACAAGAATTAGATAAATAAAAATAAATTGAGTGGAATGAACTTTGGGAAAATCCATGAATTTGTGTAATTAAAGTCGTATAACTCAATTCACGAAAGATCAGCAAGTTAGAGCAAAACACAAAGAATCCACACTAAAAATGCTTAGACTACTGCAGTAATGTACCAAGAATGCCTAGAAAGTTTTCAAAAAAAGAAACCTGCCAACTAATTACTGTGGTAATGGAAAAGACTACCACGGTAATATGTCGAAAAGCCCATAAACCAAATTAGAAACATAGATAGACTACCAAGGTAGCCTACCACGGTAATGTGACGAAAGATTGCACAAACAGAGTTTGGAAAGTTGTCAATTTGCTATGGGAAGCCTCTAAACATAATAACAACTTCCAAAACACAAACTTAATATTATATGGTGCATGGGAAACAAGAAACACAGGGTTTTATAAAGGTTTCCACCATGTGACCGACCCAAACTTTCTAAACCATGTCACATTGAATTCTATATAAACCAAAGCTTGGGCACCCATTCTCCTCATCCCAGCAAGAACAAATTAGTTTTCTTCCTGCTCTCCCTATAGTATTTAAGCATCATTTTTTGTCCCTAGCTATTCTATACAACCAACAGAGTCATAGGAAGGAGACGAACAGAGTTTGCATTACCTATGCTAAGCAAGTGTGTTCATCAACCGAAGAGGTTTGAAGGTTCAACAGAGGTATAACCACCCTATCTCAGTCTCAGTTTCATTTGTCATAACTTAGAAGTCGAACTAGTAGTGTGCTATGGTTGTAGGGGAGCTAGCAGAGGTGAATAACCAACCCAAAAAACCAGTCGCATGCAAATTACCGTAGTAGTAAAAAAAAACCTAAAAACATAGCTCCCTATTTACTACGGTAATGCACCCATACACCTGATTACTGGGTAACCTACTGCAGTAATGCAACTGAAAACCCATTTTTCATCCCTGCACACTAGTTATTGAGGTAATGGCTTTCCCTACCGCAGTACACAAACCTGATACCATGGTTAAGCATATTGAGGGTGGTTTCTTTGGACAATATGAACCCTATAACGTAAGGGTACATTAGTTTATGACTCAACAATGTTAGAAATACATTAATAACCCCCTAGTCTTGAATTTCAAGGTTGAAGGATCAAAAGGCTTAGATTTTCAAGATCAATGGACTAAGCGTATTAAGGTAGAGAGGAGTTATGGTTCTTACATGAATAAAGATGCATGATTTGTGATGTTTTGTTTCATGCTATTGTTACTTGTTTAATTCATGTTTATATCTAGTTTACATACATGAATTTTATGTTTTACACCTAACAAAAGATTAATGAAGATTCTAACTACGTACGGTGAGAGGATGGATTTCTTCGTGTATGTTCCAACCCTAAACCCGACATACCGGACCTTTGATTTGGAATTGGGTGTCAGGATTGATCCCAAAGTAAACTGAGCTTTCGGAGTGATCCCACTTCACTAGTAAGTGTTTGAGTTTCTGGAGTGATCTCTCTCCCTAAAACTGGAAAACAGAGAGTAAACCCCTTTCAATCTTAACTGCAACTATGAACAATAAACTGTTTGAATCATGTAATATTTGAAAGTGCTTGACATGTATGTCTTATTTGTTGAAATAATAATTTAAATATTTGAAATGATCCACTGGGCTTTGTACTTATCTCTCCATTTCTAATATTTCAGGGATTTAATAAATCAAGGCTACATGAAAGTCACTTAGACTATTTCTTTAGAGATTTTATTAAATTGTAGGGCATGTTAGCCCAATTTACTTTACTTAAGTTTTGATGTTATTTTCGTTTTAATAAACACAATGGTTATGTACAATTTAAATTTTGAATTGATTAATGATATTGAATTATTTTATTTAAATGTTTCTCAATATTATTATCGGGACCCCTTCTCTATGCCAAGGGCAGCCCAACCGACACAGTGGCCTGACGAACTCACTTACCACGTCGAGTTCGTCTAACCACTGTTAAGCCCTTTTTCCAATATCATGCAACAAATGATATCAAAATAATTGGAAGACTTAAAAGCGAAAATAAGCAACATACGAAGAGAAAACATTTCATTACATATCTTCTTGTCCAAAATACATAAGTGACCATTTACACATGCATAAGGAATAACCAACCTCTATATCAAAGACCAAAAAGAAAGGGGACAGGAGTCATTAGGGTCTTAAGCGATCACCATGCATTTCCCTTTATCAGCCACCGAAAAACCTGAAATAGTGATAGAGTAGTGAGCTTAAAATCAACGTGGCTCAGTGAGTAAAAAGTCCAGCATGTCAACCATAACCAATATTCCAAAACGATGTATATATGCATGAGCAATAGAAATACTATAAAATCTGAATGCATGGCATGGTACAAAATAGTTATAAATGATGCAACCATTATAAAAACACTTCAAATCCATGCCAGTTAAAAATGTATCCAGGCTAGGGTTAACTCAACAAACCCAACCTGGTCACCGTTGGAGCGGGTCCTAAGTCAAGCATACTGATCACTCCAGCGGGTCGTGAACTAGGCATACTCGTCGAATACCCTATCCCGACGCTCAACCCTCAAATGTCATGACTCGAGCGGGTTTGATGGCTAGGCGCACTAATCATATGGCTTAACCCCTGGCGCATAAACTTCGAGTCTAATCTCAATCACATCGAGTACCCTGACCCCGACGCTCAGCCCTCGAGCCTATGGTCTTACTACTAGTGTACATCTACACATCTCAAAACCAATCAGATGTATTTAAATCTCGTGAAACCATTTAAACCATGTCATTTCACACAAGTTTTATGCTAGGAATACAAGTCACAGAAAACACCTAAATCAAACTACTCACTTCGGGTCCTACGAACCGATGTCTCGTCAACAACCAGCCTAGTCTTATAGTGCTCACTCGAATCTACATCAATGACACTCAATCTCAATTCTATCCATATAGTGACCTAATCTCTAATCCCACTATCCCTACTCAGTTTCGATAGACTCAAATCGTCTTGGTCAAGGTTCAGTCAATTGGTCAAACTTGGTCAAACCTGGTCAACATGGTCAACTTAGTTATTCTTGGTCAATTTGTGGCCAAATTAGGTCAAAATAGGTCAATTGTAACACTCCGTATTTTAATTAGATACGTAAATTAATTTAAATAGAAATAAATGAGTATAAATACACGTATTTGTACGAATTACGTGTGTACGTACGTATTAATTATACACATATATTAAAAATACATATTACATGTTTATTACAATATTTATTAAAGAAATAAAATAAATCACATTGGTTTAAGTTGAAAAAAAATCGAAAAACAAAAAGGATACTTATGGGGGCCTTTTTGAACTGATTTCTGAAAAAAAAAAAAAAAAAAAAAAAAAGGGAGAACTAGGGCAAAAATATCAAAAATTTATTTAAAAAAATATTATAAGTAAATATATGATTTAGGGTAAAAATGGGAATAATTTATATAAGGTATACGCATATGAAATTAATTTATATAAGGTAGGTATTTATGGAATTAAAACCAAGGTAAAATTGAGAATAAGTTATATAAGGTTAGTATTTAAGGGATTAACTTTTCTAAACTGGGGCAGAAAGGGAATTATTTTTAGTTATATATAAAAATCAGGCTTAGGTTTTAATCGTGATTTCTTTTCTTTTCTTTCGTTCAACGATTCCAGAACGTAGAGAAGAGAAGAGGGAAATGGAAGAGAAAACAAAAGGGGGAAAATCCGATTTTTCGTCGGATTCGTCGCACAGGTAAGCTAATTTACCAAATTCTAGTTACAAAAATACTATATAAGCTACGTACTACAATTCTATTGGTGTAATTTTTACTGTAAATAGTGTTTTATAGCGGTACCCAAAATGGGGTATTTTTCTACAGTGAGTAAAACTCAACAAAAATTATATCAAAACACTCTTGGCGATAAGTAGATCTCAGATATGTGATTAGATTTTGTTAGTTTACCCTGTAGATTTTAAAATAAATACCCAAAGTTTATAACATTTGGATAGGCTTTTGGGTATGTTAAACTCAAATAAAACTAAGATTGAGACCTATAGAAATGTAGAAAATGAAAATACGTACCCATCCACACCAAAATTATGAATTTTGAATATCAATTGGAATTTTGGTGAACGATTGAGCAATAGGGTTTTTAAGAAAAAAATATAAAAAATTACAGAAAATATGATTTAAAAGCCTATTTGAGTTATTTTCTGCCGTAAAAATATTTTATATGAGCAGGAAATTAGTTTTATGATTACTGAGCTTATTC
>JAJIYU010007083.1:0-19621 GCA_030144865.1 Tinospora cordifolia | reverse complement strand
TAATAATTTTCTTCAAGTTCAAATTATGTACTCAATTTTATTTAATTAATTGAGTTTATGAATTTCAGTTATTTCTTGTATTATTGCCTTATTAAATTTTTAAATTTAAGTCATGTGTTGTTAAATACAATCAAGGCATGAAATAATTGAAATAGAAAGAAAGTCAAGTGTATGTCACTTTTAAAGTAACACCGGCCCGGCCCGCCGTTTGGTTTAGCCCATCGTCAAGAAAATGGTGGTCATGTCCAATGCTTAAAGATACAAGGGTTGGGGTGTTACATAATATCACTACATGGGAAGAGATGGGGCAAGGATTTCTGCAAAAATACTTTACTCCAACAAAAGTTCATCAACTTCAGGGTGAAACAAGCTCATTCAAGCATTCAAATTTTGAATCTCTCTATGAAGCTTGGGAGAAATTTTAAAGACTTTTTAAGAAGATGCCCTTAGCATGGCTATTTCCCATGGCTCCAAATCCAAATGTTTTATAGTGGCTTAACACCATCCACCCGAGCTTTGTTAGATTCAGCAGCTAGAGGATCATTAATGGGAAAGTCTACCACAAAAGCCACACAACTCAAAAAGATATGGTGGCAAATGCTTATGGCCATGAAATTGAATGAGGCTAAAAAATGAGCAGGAGATTATGAGGTGGATGAGATCGTAGCTCTTCATGCCCAACTAGTAGCAATGACACACCGAATGAACATATGGGATGAAAAGATTGGAAATGGCCAATTTTAGCCACAACAAACTCAATCAATTTTGGCCATAATTGAAGCAAGTAGAGCTCCTTTTTCTAAGGAGACATCAATTGAGCAGTTGAGTATGATCAAGCAATTTGGCAACTACCAAGAGCAGTTACAAGGGAATCAAATCCCAAAATACTATCATCTAGGAATCAATAATCATGAAAATTTCTCCTAAGTAAACAACAAAAATTTTCAGCAAGCTCAACCTAGTTTTGTTTCACATCAAAGCTTGCATGAAAAGAAGCCATCATTGGGAAGAAAAATGGATGAGATGATGATTATGCAAGCTCGGTACTTCAAGGAATTAACTAGTAGGATTGATAAGAATGATAATAGAGTTTCTAGGTTGGAAATTAAAATGGAAAACACGAATGCAATTATGAAGAATCTTGATACTCAAATGGGGCAATTGGCACCAACATTCAACAACCAACAACAAGGAACTTTCCTAGGTAATAGACAAGTGAATCCTAAAGAAAGCTGCAAGGCCATATTCATAAGAAGCGACAAGGAAATCCGAGGCCAATCCCTACCATCCATTTCTTCCATGCCAGCTGAAGAATCCAATAAAGAAGAGGTTATTCTTGCCAAGCTAAGTGAGACAACTCAACATGAAGGAGAAAAGAAGAAAATGTAAATCACCTTAAATCACTATTCAAGACAACACGAAGCTTGAACCTCTCTTGTTGCCTTTTCTGCAGGGGTTCTACAATAAACAAATAGATGAAAAGTTTTCCAAGTTCCTGGACATGTTCAAAAAGATTCACATCAACATTTTATTTGGTGAAGCACTGCAGCAAATGCCAAATTATGTCAGATTCATGAAAGAAATCATGTCCAAGAAACGCAATCATGTCCAAGAAATGCAAGTTGGATGTGCATGAAACTATGAGGCTCATGGAAGAGTGTAGTGTAATAATACAGAAGAAGTTGCCTTAAAAACTAAAAGATCCGATGAGTTTTACCATTTCTTGCACTATAAGAAAAACAACAATTAAGAAAGCTCTGTGTGACTTAGGGGCTAACATAAACTTGATGGCATTTTCAATATATGTTGAGATCACTGCAAGTGTACAGGATCACAATAATAATATATTGTATATAATCGGATGTCGTCCTCAGGGAATGGTTTATGGTTATTAATTTTAAATCCCAGTTTAATTTCAGTATCAATTTTATTATAGCTCATAATCAAGTTGAGTATTGAAAACTTAAGAAAATCAAAACCAGATTAAAACAAGTGAGTATTAGATTGAAAACTATATGAATTAAGGATCTAGGATTGTAAAATCTCATGTGTTTTGCCTCAATTCTTATCTCAATTAATCTGATTCTTAATTTTGTAGGTTATAGCACTTTCATTAAAACCCTCTCCCGAGGAGCCTTAATACCTATTAATCAAATTGCCTAATACCCCCTTTTGAGGTGTATTACCAACAAACTAATGCATTAAAATCACAATTCCTATGCAACATCCTAAAGAATCAACAATCTCCCAATCAATTAATTATTCCAGGTCTATATTTTGATTATCCAATTGTTGAACCTCTCTCCCGAGTTAGTTCAATAATCTGAAATCAATCTATCTATGGTGAATAGATAAAAAAACATTAATCACACAAAATAGAAAATCAAAAATCAAAATAGATTAATTAAAAATTAGATCAAAGGTTCCTACAATTGAAATCACATCTTAAATATTAAGAAAACTTAGCCAGACATAGTGTAGAGAGTACCAAACAAATAATTAAATAAAGTAAAGATCATACTAAACTTCGATTTTGTTCTTTGTGATCCTCTTCATCTATGTTTGATGCTCTCCACCTCTGGCCGTTAGAAGAAAAATACGTAGTAATTGAATAATAATAAACCTAATACAAGGGTCTATTTATAGTTGCTCTCCTAAAAGATTCGTAGAAACGTAATTAAACACAAAATTGAATGTTAATTTGGCAACCTTAATTGCAAAACTGCGATCTTGGACTGCAGTCTCACAATATCTTCAAAATATGAATTTTCCCATTGAATTTGTGACAACTATAATTGCAAAACCACGATCTTCCTTGGTAGGACTGTGGTCCTGACGTGCGTATGTGCTCTTCCTCATTGTTTTGCACTCGTTTTCATGATGGATTAAGAATAGACATGGGCTTTGAATGCTTGGGCCTTCAATGGTATTGGGTTGGATCCACATTTGGGCTTCGCATTATGTTGATGACCCCGCAAGTGTATGAGATCGCAATAGTAATAACCGATGAGACTAGATATCGTCCTCAGGGAACGTATAAAAAAATCAACTATCTAAAAGCCCAATTTACTATCAATTTAAACTTTATTAAAACTACAAATCCAATTAATTAGGAATTAGAATTAAACTCCTAAAAACAGTCAAATATAAGACTGAAAAGTAAATTATTGAAAACTCTTTAGATTAAATTATCTAGGATAGTAAACTTTCTTGTGACCACCTTTAATTCCTATTTCAATTAATCAAATTCTTTTGTTCTGTAGGTTCTAGCACTAGTCATCAAAGCCTTCTCCCAAAGTATCTTAACACCTATTAGTCTCATCACTAATACCTTCTCTCGAGGTGTATAGTTAATAGTCTAATGCATTAAACACAATTATAACGTGCAACCTCATCGGCAATCAACAACCTCCCGGTCAATTGATTAATCTAAGTCTATAATTTGATTTTCAGATTATTAATCCTCTCTCCCGAGTTAAATTAACATTCCATAATCATTCCTTTTATGGCCAGTAAAAAGAAAGCATTAAGAATTCAAATTATAAAACAAAACCTCAGAAATAGATTAATCAAAATAAGAATATCAGGATTCTACAATCCAGATTTACATCCTAGACTTAAAACAAACCTAGCCTGACATGATTAAGAGTTCACACATCAAAGAGTTAAGATCATAAATAAACATACTTAAATCTTGGGCCTTGATCTTCAATTCTTCTCCGTTTTCTCTTTGTTCTCCTTTGTCAGCCGTTTTTCTCTAGAAATTTCATTCTCAAAATAGATAATCTTCCTAAAACCTTACTACAATAACCTATTTATAGTATTTCACTAAAGAAAACCCTAAAATAATAAAACTCGTCCACCGACCGCGGTCCATAGTACGATAAAAAAAATCGAATATGTGAAATATCTCGAGCGACGGTCTGACTGCGGTCCATAAGTAACCGACTGCGGTCCTTAGCAGGATGTTGTTTTCTTCTCGTTCCTTGTTCCGTCTACCGCGGTCGGCGTTGTCGACCATGGTCATTAGTGACTTTTCTTCATTTTTGGCCATTTTCAACTCCTCGCGTGTCCTTATTCCTATTCTGGTTCATTCTAAACCTACATAAACACTGAAAACCTTTCTTGGACATTATATTCATATAAAAATGCTAGAAATAACATTAAATCATGCTAATATGCAACGAATCATGCAACGATGCTCTAAATGCATATTTAACTAAATATAAGCAAATACACCAAATTTTCTATTACACTAATGCAGATTATACATAAAATACCTATAGTATAGTTAGTCTGCTATGCAACTAACAAATGCCCCCAAACTTAGATTATTGTTCGTCCCCGAACAATGACTCTAATCTAAATTGACACATCATACCATATAAAAGTAAATTCATTTTCACTCATCATTGTAACCTCAATATTTCATTCCTTTAGTTTATGACTCATTAACAAGTCCCTAGGGTCATTCAGGTTGTCTAGATTTTTAGTTCATCCTCCATTCTTCTTTAACTTCACCCTCTCATGTGTCAGTATCTCAATCCTCCTAGACTTTGTAGGTGATTTGCAGGCACCATCCCACTCACAGAAATCCTTTCCTAATACCTGAGTACACAGACCCTCTTAATTATCTCCTCTATCTATCTTCTACTTAAGTCAAACTATAGTCCAGATCAGTGGTATTTCTTTTAGGTTGTAACGTGATCTGGCTCAAGGTACAAGTGTAATAGGATTTTTTAAATATGACTCAAGTGTACACTCATAGCAATAATAACAACCTATTTTGTTTGATTTTTTTTTCATTGTAGCTTCATCCTTTATGTTCAATCCCTTGTTTTCTTCGTTAATGCACACAACCATGTTTTCATAGCTCCTCCAAACTTATTTTCTCACTTGTATTTCGACCGGTTCCCATATGTACACTCATGCAAAAGTAAAAGGTTCAACTTCCATTGACAATACTAAAATACTACATAACTATAACTATTTTTCTTTTCTTTTCTTCTCTTTTTTTTTCTTTTTCCCTTTTTCCCTTTATTTTTTCTTGAAACAAAACAAAAATTGGGAACATACTATATCAATTTTAGCATCCCCTCCTTCCTTCACATCTTCATAATATGCAATACTATCACCATAAGTGCACACAAATAGGTTCAAGTGAGATATTCAAAAAAAGATAGTGGCGTTATATCTTGTTTAGGTTCATAATAAAGAAAATAGGTTATAAGGCTCAAAATAGGTTACAAAGGATTATAAGTGCTGGGACTGGCCTTTAGGCTATGACTCAAACAAAGATGACCTACTTCATTTCCCTCCTAAAGTTCTTCCTAAGTAGAGTTCAAAACAAAATTGATTATTTCAAGAATCTGTAGGAAATTCACTCTATTTGTAGTTTGGTTTCCACCCCTCACTTTCCTCAGCTTCGGATTCTCAATCTACCTAAGACTACAAGGTTTTGTCAAAGTAAAATTTCAGAAAAACCAAGCACACAGACTGTTAGAACATACCCTAGTTCTTTGTCTCATCACACTAGAGGAATTGCAAATGTCATAGGTTACTCAGTGAAATTTTCAAAAATTTGGTCTAGATCTAGCTTAAATGATACCTATATGTTCTATATGCTCATGATTTAACTCTAAATAAATAATCCTAATATCTAAATGTCATGAAATGATTGCAATAATATTTATATATGTGATATGCCCATGAATATGTGCAGTTTAGAGAAAAAAATATAGCACAAAATAAATAAAATAAAGGCAAAATGAAGAAAAATAAACCTGAAATTGAAGAATAAACCTAAAATTGAAGAATAAGTTCTGCGCACCCCCAAACTTAAATTGTGTCTTGTCCTCAAGAGCACACTTTCACTTTCACACACACATGGAGGGTCGGCTTAAGCATAGGCATCCGCTCACATACTCATAACTTTAAGAAATTAAATTAAACTAAAACAAAAATAAAGGGAAATAAACAAAAATAAAAACTAGTGGGTTGCTTTCCACTCAGCGCTATGTTTAACGTTGTTAGCTCGACGTGGATACGGGTTAACCAAAGTCCAATTTGTTGATCTTTGCAAACACTTTGGCTTTTGGCAACTCTTGCTTTCTGTTGTCAGGTGGTCGCATATGTTTCAGTAGTTGTTCATGTGACTGCCTCTTCATAAATGGTTGTGCATCAAGTAGCTCAGCAATGGTGTAGCAACGCTTCTGGCGTGCTTTAATTACTTCCCCTTTAGTAGAAACAACATCTTCAACTTTAATATCAGGAGGTCTAGGCCTTTGCAGTTCTATTTCAGAGCCAACTTGCACTTCAGGAGGAGACTTCAAAGAGTGATATATAGAAAAAAGCCACTCTATCTTCATGTACTCGCAAAATAAGCTCTCCTCTGGCAACATCAATAAGTGCATGGCTTGTAGCTAGAAATGACCTCCCAAGAATCTGTGGAAACTCCCCATAATCATTCATGTCAAGGACCACAAAGTCAACTGGGAATATTAACTCATCCACCTTTACTAAAACGTCTTCTACAACACCCTGTGGGTATTTGAATGATCTATCAGCTAGCTGCAGGGAAAGAGTAGTAGACTTTAATTCAAACAACCCCAATTCTTTATATGCTGCCATTGGCATCAGATTAATGCTTGCCCCCAAATCACATAATGCCTTATCAAATAATCTTGGACCAATTTGGCATGGAATGGTGAAGCTTCCAGGATTAGTAAGTTTCTGAGGGAGTTGTTTCTGTAGATTAGCACCACATTCCTTCGCCGACTACACAGTCACATAATCTTCAAACCTTTGTGGGAAGGATAGCTGAGACCGTTCAATATATTTGCTGCCTTGAGTAGTAATGCTTTCAAACATATCATCTTTCTCTGCCCCACTAGTGAGCACTATATGAGTAGGCTCAGTCGCAATAGGTCTTGTAAACTGGATGGCTTCATCAACTAGCACAGAGGGGCTAGAGGGCAAGGGTGGGTTATGCATCAATTCATTCACCTTATTATAAAAAATGGCCTGGCAACTCTCTTTAGGATGAACTTGAGTGGCACTGGGAAAAAAACTTTTTTGCTGACTAAAGATTGCTTGGGCTATCTGTCCCATCTGAGTCTCAAGGTTCTTCACTATGGCATTGACATTTTCCATCTGAATTTCTAACCCGAAAACTCTATTGTCATTCTGATCAATCCTATTAGTCAGCTATTTGAAGAATTGTGCCTGCATATTCATCATTGCATCCATTTTGTCTTCCAATGATGGTTTCTTTTCAACCAAGCTCTGATGATGAACATGACTTTGTGGAGCTTGCTGGAAATTTTTGTTATTACTCATCTGACAGTATGGAGGAACATTATACATCTGCTGCTGCCCTTGATAATTATTGAAATTGTTAAGTGCATTCAGCTGCTCAATAGATGCCTCTTCTGTAAGGGATGCCTTGTGAGCTTCAGCAATAGCCAAAATAGATTGATGTTGTTGTCTCTTGCCCTGACCACTACCCAGCTTCTCTGTCAAGACATTGATCTGATGAGTCATTGATGCCATTTGGGCCTGTAGAGCTGTCATACCATCTATTTGATATAACCCAACTCCTTTAACTGATCTTTTTTCTAACCCATACCCATATGCATTGGATGGCATATCGTCAATTAGTTGAGTAGCTTCAGTAGTAGATTTTCTCATTAGAGAGCCACCGGCTACAAAATCCACTAAAGCTCTGGTAGATGGTGTTAGCCAACTGTAAAACATCTGAATCTGGAGCCAAGGGAGATAACAATGTTGTGGGCATCTTCTTAGTAAATCTTTGAACCGCCCCCAAGCTTCATAGAGAGACTCAAAGTCTAGTTGCTTAAAAGAGCTGATCTCAACCTGTAACTGATGGACTTTGGCGGGTGTGAAGTATTTTTGCAGAAATTTTTGCCCCATATCTTCTCATGTAGTAATGCTACCAGGTAGAAGTGTTTGTAACCAAGTTCTAGCTTTGTCCCTTAAAGAGAAAGGGAAAAGCCGCAGCCATAGTTGATCTTTAGTGACCCCGTTCATCTTTACTGTGTCACATATCTCCATGAAAGAATTTAGATGAGCCATAGGATCTTCGGTTGCTAAACCCCCAAACTGTTGTTGTTGCACTATTGTGATTAAGGACGACTTTAGCTCAAAGTTGTTTGCATGGATTGGTGTCCTCGCAATCCCAGAGTAGTTGTTGTTCAAGACAGGTTTGAAGAAGTCCCGTAATGGTGCCTCCCCATTATTACCAACACCCAAACAACCACTTTCAGCCATGTTTGATACACGTCCGTTGGATTCAATCTGAATCTGCGTTAGAGTTTTGGACAATTCAGGATCTTCCTCAGCAAAGGATGCGCTACTCATGCAAGCCCTGAAACACCACAACTCAACAAACGAATCAAGTGTAGCGAGCCAACAAGATAGAAATAAAGAAATAAAAATAAATAAATAAATGGTTTAATTAAAATCAAATCAAATTCAACTGGTTTAAAGAAAGTTACACCGTTCCCTAGCAACGGCACCAAAAACTTGTTGATGACCCCGCAAGTGTGCGGGATCGCAATAGTAATAACCGGTGAAACTAGATATCGTCCTCAAGGAACGTATAAAAAAATCAACTATCTAAAAACCCAATTTACTATCAATTTAAATTTTATTAAAGCTACAAATCCAATTGATTAAGAATTAGAATTAAACTCCTGAAAACAGTCAAATATAAAACTGAAAAGTAAATTATTGAAAACTCTTTAGATTAAATTATCTAGGATAGTAAACTTTCTTGTGACCACCTTCAATTCATATTTCAATTAATCAAATTTCTTTGTTCTATAGGTTCTAGCACTAGTCATCAAAGCCTTCTCCCAAAATACCTTAACACCTATTAATCTAATCACTAATACCCTCTCCCGAGGCATACAGTTAATAGTCTAATGCATTAAACACAATTATAACGTGCAACCTCCTAGGCAATCAATAACCTCCTGGTCAATTGATTGATCTAAGTCTATAATTTGATTTTCAGATTATCAATCCTCTCTCCTGAGTTAGATTAACATTCTATAATTTATGACCAGTAAAAAGAAAGCATTAAGAATCCAAATTATAAAACAAAACCTCAAAAATAGATTATTCTACAATCCAGATTTACATCCTAGACTTAAAATAAACCTAGCCTGACATGATTAAAAGTTCACATGAAAGAGTTAAGATCATAAATAATGTTAGAAATCACTTCCACCTTATTAAGCTTTTTCTCAAAATTTTAGCATATGTTCCTTTCTTTAATACTTCTAGCACTTTAAAACCACTCAAGAACACTCAATCAAACACTCAAACACTCAAGAATACCTCAAGATCACTCAAGAACACAAGGGTTGCCATGACGAAGGCTAGAACAAGCTAAGAGAGAAGTGTCAACTCTTTGCTTTGGGATGAAGAATAAGTGTGCACAAGGAGGTTTACATAGATTTTCAAGAGTGCATAGGGCAATAGTTTTGGCAACTTTGATTAGGGTTTTCTCACAAGTGTGGTAGCTACGTTTGCTCACAATTCATAAGGGATGGCTAGGGTTTTCTTGTATAAGGTTATGATGGTCTTTCCTTCACATGGCACCAAGATTGGAGCATTTTGGGTTTAGGAAACTTTCTTGTTTGTGAATTTCGATTTCCCCTTTGTGTGTGACAGCTAGGGTTTCCTGTGTGAGCATGGTTCATCACTTAGACACTTCTAATTAGGGTTGCTCACATGTGGTCAGTTACACACACACATGGACCAATTTTTGCATAATAGGGCATGGGTGTATATGATGAAAGTGTGGTGTACATGAGATCATTTTTCGTGGTTTCTCATAGGTGTGGTATACTTGATCATTTGCATGGCAAATGGGATGATTCTACATGATTTTAAATAAGGAAAATGTCCAATTGAGGTTGGGTAGGGTGAGGGTGTGCATGATCATAGTGTTCCACCCATGTGGTTTGCACATGTTTAGGGGTAGCCATGAATTTATGGGTCCACATATCTCATTATTTACTAAGAATTAGGAACTTTAATATATATTTTAATGTTCACATTAAAATAATACACATTTCAAACTATCATTTGGCTAGGGTGATGTTTATTTCATTTACTTTCCTCATTTAGACTCCATTGAAGGGGATTAGGCAAATGAAACCCAAATTTTGGCCAATTGAGCTAATTTTTGGATATGTTGTCTAGTTGATTAGTTCATGGCATATCGTGTCATTTTAGGTCGTCTTGAGGTCAAAAGTTTCACTAAATGGGGTTTCGACTTGCTAAATTTATCCTTGAATTAGACCTATTTTCATTTCTCACCCAAACTTAGTCAAATAAAATTTGAATTGTTTTATTTTATTTGGTACAAGATTACAGGGTATTACAAGGCGTCTACCTAGGCCACTCTTGAAACCATCTAGAAGTGGGTGCTACAATTCGAGACTGATGGAAGAAACGAGCGCTTAATGGTCCAGATTGTACAAGGTACCACCTTATAGACACAGTTGCAATTACAGCTGTAGTCATTAACTTTGTGCGATTATCGTGGTGGACTTCGAGCAGGTAAATACCCAAGGAAGAAAAAAATACCTGGGAAGATAGTCTAGAGTGGAGCAGAGTTAGCCACCTCTCATAGTCCTGATTGCTACCATTCTAGTTTAGACATATTAGCCAATGGGGCAACCACTAACCCAGTATGGGGCCCTAGGTAGAGGTCGAGGTAGAGGCCGAGATTTAGGACATAGAGGTTATGGGCCGGGCCAAACATATTAGGCATAGCAGAGACGTCAAATTATATGTTATTAATGTGGTTAGCCAGGCCACAAACAATATGAATACCCTATGCTTGTTCAAGCTTCCAATGCACCCACTACTATCGTTACTCTAAGGAGAGCATAAGCCATCACATAGCCTGATCTAGAGGCTACCACGAAACTGGTAGAAGGTACCATTTCTATTTTTAATTCTACCTTATATATATTGGTTGATGTTGGCTCTACTTTATCATTCATCTCTAGACATGTCGTAGATAGATTGAAACTTAAACCCCTTAGGGCACCCACCTAGCTCATGTTAAGTATTGCAGCAGGGGAACACATTTACCCTAATTTGATTTGCGAGGGCTGCATGTTGAGGTTGGGTAACTTTGAAACTATTGTTGACCTTTGGGTGTTAGAGTTCCTACAGTTTGATGCCATACTTGGGATGGATTGGCTAACCGCTTACCATGCACATGTTGATTGTTTCGCCAAAAGGGTGATATTTCAAAAACCACGACAACTTGTTATTATTTTTCAAGATAGTGTCTTTGATAGATCGAGAACCCAAGGCAGAATGAGATCAATACTATAGTCGGTCTAAGCACCTTAGTTGAGGGACCTTTACGAGCGAATATTCATGAGATCCCTATTGTTAGAGATTTTTCTGATGTTTCTTGAGGATTTACCAGACTTGACCCCCTAAGCAAAAAATCAATTCATTTTTGAGGTTATTCCAAAGACACAACCCATTTCAATCCCTCATAATCAAATGGTGCCTAAGGAATTGCAAGAATTGAAGGTCCAGCTAGAGGAATTGATGAGCGAGGGTTTTACTACCCCTAGTGTGTCACCTTGGGGTGCTCCAATGTTATTTGTGAGGAAGAAAGATGGGAGCCTCTATTTATATATCAACTATCGACAATTAAACAAGGTGACGATAAAGAACAAGTACCCTCTTCCACACATTGATGACTTATTTGACCAGCTTAGGGGTGCCGCTGTGTTTTCAAAGATAGATCTAAGATCTAGGCACCATCAGCTGAGGGTCAGGGAAGAGGATGTATCGAAGATGGCCTTTCAAACTTGTTATGGGCATTATGAGTTCCTAATCATGTCGTTTGGCATGACAAATGCCCCTACGATGTTCATGGACCTAATGCAAAGAGTATTTCATTCCTATCTTGACTCATTTCTCATTATCTTTATTGATGACATTCTTATTTACTCGAAGACTAGGAAGAAACATGCTAAGCATTTGAGGAACACACCGCAGACTCTTCAAGATCACCATTTGTATGCTAGGTTTAGCAAGTGCGAGTTTCAATTGACAGAGGTCCGATTTTTAGGCCATGTCGTAGGAGCTGATGGTATTTTTGTTGATCAAGCAAAGGTCAAGGTTATTATTAGTGGATGAGACCTACCATAGTGACGAAGATCCATAGTTTTCTGGGTTTGGTAGGTTATTATCATAGATTTGTGCAGAATTTCTCAAGGAGTTTTGCACAAATGACAAAATTTACCTAGAAGGATGTGCCTTTTGTATGGACAGATGAGTGTGAGGAAGTTTTTCCTAAGCTTAAGCGTCATTTGACATCTATGCTAGTATTTATGCTACCTGAACCAGGCCGTGAGTTAGAAATTTATGCAAATGTATGTGGGACTGGCCTTGGGTGTGTGCTGATGCAGGGAAACCGGGTATTTTTTATGCCTAGTGACAGTTGAAGGTGCATGAGAAAAATTACTCCGTTCATGATTTAGAGTAGGCAGTAGTGGTTTTTGCATTCAAGATTTGGTGACACTATCTGTATGGTGAGCGTTTTATGCTTTATTCTGATCACAAGAGAGTCAAATATTTGTTTTCCCAAAGAGATTTGAACATGAGGCAGAGGAGATGGATGGAGCTACTTAAGGATTATGACTTTACCATTTAGTACCATCCCAGGAAAGCCAATGTAGTGGTTGATGCATTGAGTAAAGTGTAGGTCGAGACTGATTGTGTGGCTAGACTTATGTCTAAAGAGTGGAGGATGATTGATTATGTGACAGTGATGAGTATCCACGAGACTTCGACTGATACTAAAGTCAGTGTACAGATGAGAGCCCAGCCGGTGCTACTCGCTGAGATCATACAGGTGTAGCCTCATAACATTGATTATGTGATGTACCGGGAGTGGGCAGACCACACTTCTCGTGTGGGTGGTCAATTAATTGTAATGGTGCATTGAGGTTCAATGGATGATTGTGGGTACCAGATGACCCTCACCTGAGACAGGGATTGCTAGTAGAGCTGCACCGCTCGAGGTGTACCATTCATTCAGGCACTAATAAGATGTATCATAAAGCTCGACGTACTTATTGGTGGCAAGGGATGCGGCAATATATTGTGGCGTTTGCGCAAAGATGTGACACATGCCAGTAGATTAAGGTTGAGTACCAGAGACCAAGTGGTTTACTATAGTCATTGGCTCTTCCTGAGTAGTAATAAGAGCACATTACTATGGACTTTGTGATGGGATTACCTCGGACTCAGCAGAGACACAATATTATTTGGGTTATTGTGAATTCATACCATAGATTTGGTTGAGAGGCTGAATCACTTGTATATCCGCGAGATTGTGAGATTATATGGGGTCCCAACGTCCCTTATGTCTAATAGAGATGCTTGATTTACGTCCCATTTTTGGCAGAGTTTGCAAAGTCAATTGGAAACTAGAGTAAACTTGAGCATAATCTTCCATCCATAGACTTATGGTTAGTCAGAGAGAGTGATCTAGATTTTGGAAGATATACTCTGTGCATGTGTCCTTAATTTTGGTGGTAGTTAGGAGGATCATTTGGCATTGTGTGAGTTTGCATATACTAACAGCTACCAAGCGAGTATCGACATAACACCGTTTGAGGCATTATATGGTCGACCTTGCTGATTGTCAGCTTGTTGGGCTGAATTTGGTAACATAGCAGTTTTGGGCCCTACTTTTGTACAAGAATAGAATGAGAAAATCTAACAGATCCGTCAGAACATGAAGGCAACTCAGGATCGACAGAAGAGTTATGCAAATAACTGGAGGAAGATCCTTGAGTTTGACGTTGGTGATCATGTATTCCTTCGGGTTTCTCCTCAAAAGGGGCAGACTCATTTTGGTATTCAGGAAAACTCGCTCCGAAATCCTTGAGATGATAGGTCCTATTGCTTACCGATTGACATTACTACCTCAGTTAACGGAAGTACACAATGTATTTTATGTGTCGAAGTTGAGTAAGTACTATCCTGACCCCTTACACGTGTTTGAATACAGATATGTTGATTTGCGAGAGAATTGTAACTATACTAAGGCTCCGGTGGCTATCATTGATCGAACTGTGAAGAAATTGTGCAACAAGCAAATACTAATGGTACGTGTACATTGGTAGTTTCGTGGTGCCAAGCAAGACACCTGGGAGCGAGCGGACTACATGGCGAATCATTTTCCTAAGATTATCGCTTCTTGATTTTTGTTACCTTAGTAAATTTTGAAGACAAAATTTTTGAGTCGACGTGTTCAACATGTATTTTCATGTATCAATTAATGGATTACAAATAAAAATACATGATTTTATGAGAATTGTATGATTTAATGTATGTATTAAATGGTAATACGTGCTTTTTGGCAATGGTATTAGTTAATGTGGGTATTAAATAAAAAGTAAAGTAAATAAATAATGATAATAATTATTTAGAGGAAGCTAAGAAAAAAATGAATGAAATGAATTAATGTGATACATTAATTCTTATATACATATATGGAAATATACAAACATATATATATATATATATATATATGGATGGCCAATCATTTCATTTCCTCATTCCCTCCTCAACTTGCTCATCCAGGAAGAAGAAGGAGAAAAGAGAGAGAAAAAAATAGAAAGAAAAAAAGGAAGGAAAAAAGGAGGAAAAGGAGAAGAAAAAGAAAACAAAAGAAGAAAAGGAAAGTTGTTATTATCGAGGATCTGATACTTTGGGTAATTTATTTTGACCTCTTTTCAATTCAAAATTGTTTTAGAAATTTTGAATTACAGTTTTTATAGTGTGCTTTTCAATAAGGGTGTTAATCTATATATATATACATATCATTATATTTATATCAACGAGTAGAACATAGATATATATTTTATTTGTACTCATATAGGTCCTAAAAATTTGTATGGTAATTGGAAGTTGACACATAGTGGGTACACCCATTTTTATTGAAATTTTAGTTGGTAGGTACTTGAATGTTTAGAATAAAATTTTAAACTCAATGACACTGAAATTGAGATTTTTGGAGGTCAATTGATATATTAAATTCGCAGTTATGTGATTTGAGGATTAATTAATAAATATAGAAAAAATGTATATAGAGTAAAATAATATTAAATAATAAGAAAAAAATGTTATATAATATTATATAACATTATGAAATACTTATTGGAAAAAATGTATAACATTGAAAATAATTAAAAATTTTTCGTATTTATTATATTAAACTGCCAAATTTATAAAAATAGCTTGTTATTATGTACCAAAAGTGAGACATAGGTCGACAATTCAAATTTTTAATATTTTGGGTCAATATTAAGGGCTTAATGTCATGAATTAACCTTGTTGACCACATTGATCATACGGGTCAATGAGTATTAGGCCTAATTACAATTGATTATACTGACCACATATATAACTGGACCACAATTGACCGTGTCAATGATTTGATTGACCAAAGACAATAAAATTAGATTTAAACCAAGTTTCATATAGATATTAAGAAACTACGTTGATCACACAGGATCAAACATTGATGGGACGTGACCGATCACTAGAGGAGCATCGGGAGCTGAGCATCTTTGTGAATAATGTTTTCTAATCTATCACTTAACTTGTTATTTTGTTCATAAGTAAAATGTTATTATATATTGAAATGTATTTGCAATCTTTAAATGGGTTTTTAAATGAAAAATGTGCATTCGAATCTTGAGGTTTGGGTGCAGGTTAGAGTATCGAATGTGGAAGAGCATTGAGGACGAGTTATCGTCATACCTGGGGATACATTATGGGGATGATTTTCAATTAGGCTCCCTATGGAGGATCTGAGGCTGCCATACATGAGATATGAGGTAGCAGATCCCTGTGATATGATATGAGAATACGCCTAACTGTCGGGAACACATGCTCGAGTGGATTTATTATTGCCTGGTGGGCTATTGAGAGCTTCAACATATGGTTTTGGCATCAAAACTGTTTTTACAATGAAAAGTGCACGACTACATTGTGGATTTAACATTCATTAATTATTGCATTCATTTACATATTATTATTCTGCATACATATATGACATTGTTTTACAGAATTTTTGTTCTAAGTTATAGATTAGGCTACATTACTCATTCAGCTACTGTGGACAAATTGGCTCACTATTCTAACATTTTAAGTTCTTTTTCTACTACGAATAAAGGGAAGAAGATGGTCATTGCATAGAGCACACCTCATTTATTTCGATAAGTTTCATAACATGGTTTACTATTTTTTAGAGTTAGTACAATGTATAGGAAGTGAGAAAAACATTATAGATATATTGACTATTACATTTTTGCTACTGCTACATAGACAAGATTGTACATTAATACTTTTTGTTTAACTTTTAAGAAAATGTCTACTGTAATTAATTGTTTATTCACTTCTGTATCTCTTATCTTACTCTGATGATATTGTGTATTGATAAGAAAGAGGCATAACAATGTTTTGGTAGCTCGGCTTGCAAGTGAGTTTTTCAAGACATTATGCTGGTCTGCTTGGCCTTCACCTTAGGGAAGGGGTCCCAACACATTATGAGACAAAAATGTTGTATTCCAAGCATTACTATATCATTCTTTCCAAATTGACTTTTCTTTTCCCTTAATGGTGGAAAATTTTTTTCATAAAATTCAGTCTTTGAAACAAGTGGCAAAGGTCCAAAGTATTTTATGATAAATGGATAGTTAAAACCATATAAACTACCAAATATTGCTTTATTCGCATCTAGATTTATTTGAAATACCAACCGACCATCATTTTTAACATTTAAGATTTAAATCCTGCTACTTTTATAATCTATTTTTAAACTTTAATATAAGAGGGTGTTGTCACTATTTACAATGTATTGTGTGTGCACTATTACCCTAATTTTCAATGTATTGCATGATTATTAGTTTAATGTTTAATATAAACATATAAAATCCTTATTTCATGTGTCCTTATATGTTTTTCATAAAAATTCTATTATTTATTATTATTTTATTTTAATTCTTAGAAAGTTTGAAATCCTAATTTTCACTTCTAATTAATTATTTTCTAGTTTTTTTCCCTATTTCTAATTATTTTCACAATTAAGCTTCTTTAATGCTTTAATGGTTTCTTTAACCTTAAAGTTATAATTTACAGTATATATTAATACTTTATTTTAAGTAATATTTAATTATTTTTTAAATGATGGCGTTTACATTCTAAAATATTTTATTTTTCCGATTGTTTTCTAATTTTACGACTTTACTCAATTTTCAAGTTAATTAACGTATCTAAATTTCTCATATATTTCATATTCCTTAGTGTATAAATGATTATTTTTACTTTGTATTATGATTTTTAATATAATTTTCAGCAACATAATTTAAAAAAAAAATTCTCTTTATGCTATTTTCACAATAATTTGAAAAGCTTGTAAACAAGTTTTTTTGCGTATAGTTTTCTAGTCCTTAGTTTATGTAAATGTAAAATAACATATTATTCTAATCTTTTAATATTAAATCTAGCAAGCAAATTTTTTGGAGTTTTTTATTAAACATTTATACTTTTATATTATTATTGTTGTTGTTGTTGATGATGTTGTTGTTTCCTTTTAGTTATTTGTTAATTAATTTCATTATCTAAACTTTATGGTAGGTATGTGAATTAAAATTTTGAATTTCGAACTCAAATTTTTGGCACCTTTTTTTAATTAAAGATCTCATGGTCTTTTACGTAACTTAATTCCATGATACCACTGTTAACAATGTGTCACTTGTATTGATGCAATCTAGTGTAAATTATTTATTTAATAAATCCAATGTACGCCATACTAATTTCTGTTTTATTTATAATTATTATTAACATATTCCCTTAATTTTATATGATCGCCAGCTTGATTATTAATAATTGTTCTTATGTTAATATTAATATATAAATATTTTTTTGTAAAGGGAATAGTCTATCAAGGCTTCAACCTGAGACCTCTTTACTTATTTCTAAACAGTTGAGCTAATAGGTTATTCCTTATTCTAAACAGTTGAGCTAATAGGTCATTCCTTATTTCTAAAGTGTTTGATTTTGTTTTTAGGGTTACCAAGCTCAAATTTCAAGTTTAACTTAATTAGGACTTTTAAACACTAGATCTTTGTAATTATTATTTACTTATTTATTTATAAAAATTATTTTAATATTTATTTGATTTCTTATTTATTTCAAAAACTTGTAGAACTTCTCGATTGTTACAAAGTATGCATGAAAAAAGAAGACATTAGGAGAACTGGTTTTAAAACAAAACAAAGACTATTTGAATGGTTAACTATGTCTTTTGGACGAACTAATGCCCTAGCTACTTTTATGTGATTGGTGAACAAGGTGATGCGGCTAGTATTGGATAAGGTTCCTATTATTCTCCTAGATGACATTTTAGTTTTTAATAGTCCATCTTGGAATAAACATGTGTCACACCTAGTATCGATGTTGCAAATCCTTCAATCAACTTAACTAAAATTAAATAAGAAGAAAAGTGAGTTTGCTAAAAAAAATACCGAACTACTTGGAGCATATTGTTAGTAATAGAGAGATTCACATCAACCCAAGTTAGGTGTTCTACGTAGCTTTATTGGGACGACAGAGTACCTCTAGAAATTCATCAAAAACTATTCAAACTTGGTGGCACCATTATTGTGTATGCTATGGAAGGATAAACCCATAACTTGGGAACATGCGGAGGGAAACACTTTTAAAGTTCTAAAAGAGAAAAATATGACATGCACCAATTTTAGCATTGTCAAATATGTGAATGCCTATTGAAGTAGAAATCGATGCTTTAGGACATGCATTAGAAGTGATTTTATTTCAAAGAGGTAAACTAATTTTGTTACTGTTGGCTACCTCGCAAGTATACATGATCGTACTAATAATAACCGATGAGTCTAGATATCATCCTCAGGGAATTGAATTTACTTAAGTATCTCAAATCTCAATTTAATGTTAGTTTTCATTTTATCAAGACTCTGATTAAGATTGAATTGTTAATTTCTAAATAAGAACCTAAACTATCAAAAGCAGTAAAATTTGTTTTTAAAAACTATGTGGAAAAGCTATCTAGGATAGTAAACTCTGTTGTATGTCCTAAGATTCTTATTTCATATCATGAAATTCCTACATTATGAGTTATAGAACTTGTAATTAAAGTCCTCTCCCAAGGTACCTAAATTTCTATTAGTATTGTCTCATAATACCCTCTTCTGAGGCGCTTAACAACTACCTAATGCTGTGTAATTGGCAATCTCGTGCAACCCCCTAAACAATTAACAACCCTTCGATTAATCAACTAATCTAGGTCTATAATATGATAATCTACTATTAAACCTCTCTTCTGAGTTAGTTTAATGATTTGAACTCATAATGTTCATGACCAGTAAACATCAAGCATTAAACACATACAATATAGAATAATGCATTTAAATCAATTACTTCAATAAGAAATCTCAAGTTCATACTTTGGAGATTTACATCCTAAACATTTAAAACTAACTAGCTTGACATTGAATTA
>JAJIYU010007082.1:0-19627 GCA_030144865.1 Tinospora cordifolia | reverse complement strand
CGAAACTAATTAGTGTATTCAAATAATTAAGTTGGATTTCTTTTTGTACTGGGATAGTCGAATTCATATCCTAAACTCTAAATGCTTCTTACGTGTAAATCTATTAGCCCAAAAAAAAAAAAATAAATAATAATAATAATAATAATAATAATAATAATAATAATAAATGTTATCTATTTTTTTAAGAAAAGCAAGATCAAGTAAACTTTTTAGAAGTATTTTTCTTAATCCATTGAAAATTTGAATCCGAATATTAACTTTTGCCACGCACAAAATCACATAATGATTTTTTGCTATAAAAAGATCATGGGGATTTCCTACCGTTCTCTCATTCTCATTTCTCATATCCAAGATCGCTCAGTGATCTCATTCTCATTTCTCACAACCAAGCAAAACGAGGAGATAAGATGGCACAAAATGCGAATGACCATTTTGTTCTTGTTACGTTCCCAGCCCAAGGCCACATCAACCCAACTCTCCAATTCGCCAAGAATCTCATACACGCCGGTGTTTCTCATGTCACCTTAGTCACCAGCGTCTCTGCTCATCGTCACATGCTCAACAAAGATCCCAATAGTATTTACCCCTCAATCACCTTCGCTCCCTTCTCCGATGGCTACGATGATGGCTTAACCTCTCACCTTAGTGACCCTGAAAACTTCTTCTCCGAGTTCAAACGCCGCAGCAAGCAGGCCATAACCGATCTCGTTATAAATTCGGACAAAAAGGTCACTTGCTTGATCTATTCCTTACTGCTTCCTTGGGTGGAAGAAGTGGCTCGTGATCTTAAAGTCCCTTCTGCTCTTCTTTGGATCCAACCCGCCTTTGTTTTTGATGTATACTACTATTACTTCAATGGGTATAAACAAGTTTTGACGGAAAACAATGAGGACCCATCTTACTCTGTCAATCTTCCTGGCCTTCCTGTGATGACCTCTCGAGATTTACCTTCATTTGTCCTTTCATCAAGTCCTCATACTACTGCCTTATCTATCTTTGAAGAACTGTTTCAAGTGCTGGGGCAATCAAGAGATCATGAGCAAACCAAAAAGCCAAGAGTGTTTGTGAACACTTTTGACGCTTTGGAAAATGATGCCCTAAAAGCTCTTAATGACAAAGTAGAGTTCATGGCAATTGGACCATTGATTCCTTCAGCTTTCTTGGATGGTAAGGACATTTCTGATACTCAGTTTGGAGCTGATATGTTTGGCGACGCGAATGACTGCTCAGAGTGGCTAAATTCATCAACGGAGAAGGCATCCGTGATTTATGTTTCATTCGGAAGCTTGGCTGTGTTGAGGAAGAGGCAAATTGAAGAGATAGCTAAATGTCTACTTGAAACCGGCCGACCGTTCTTGTGGGTCATCGCCAAACAACAGAAAGACAAGAGAACAGAAGAAGAAAAAGAAGAAGATGGAGGAGAATATTTGGAGAGTCTGATACAGAGGATAAACAGTGGAAGACAAGGGCTAATAGTGCAGTGGTGTTCACAAATGCAAGTGTTAACACATGATTCTATAGGATGTTTTGTGAGTCATTGTGGATGGAATTCGACGTTGGAGAGCATCGTGGCCGGAGTTCCTATGGTAGCGTTTCCACAATGGTCAGACCAAGGATGCAATGCTAAGTTGGTTGAAGATGTTTGGAGGATTGGAGTAAGGGTGGGAGAGAGTCAAGTAGAAGGGAGTAACTTGGTGAAAAGTGAGGAACTTAAAAGGTGTATTGAAATGGTAATGGGATCAGATGAGAGAAGTGTAGAGATTAGAAGAAATGCTGAAGAACTTAGGAATTTGGCTAAGAAAGCTTTGGGAGATGGTGGATCTTCAAAGAGAAGTCTTGTTTCATTTTTGAAAGAGATGGATCATCATCATCATCTCCAAGCTTTGTGTGACGACCAATGATTTGATACACCAGAACTATCGGGTTTGATATATGTATTTTTATAAAATTTTTAATAAAAATATATGATTTTTTTTAATTTTTTTTAATTTTAAATTATTTATTAAAGAAAATTAGAGCAATTAGAAGAAAATACAATTTTAAGAGAAAAATACACAAAATTGTAAGAAAATATAATTTTTGAATAATTATGATTTTTCGGAATGATTATGAAATTTTTAGAGTAATTAATAAATTTTTTGAAAAAAAATATAATTTTTAAATGAATTATTCAATTCTTTTAGAAAAAAATATTGTATAAATGATAAAAATAATGTATAATTAGAGATTTTTAAAGAATTGAAGTGAAACTAAATTACATAATTTTAGAAAAAATTATGAAAACCGAGTATATATATGTCTATATACGTATATACAAAAGAGGGAATGAAATGAAAAATAAAGAAAACAAAAAAATTAAAAAAAAAACAAAAAAAGGGTCGGGCCTAGGCAGACCCAAGTGCAAGGCCTAGGCCGACCCAAGCCCTTGTAGGCCAAAAATCGCACAAGCCGAATGGCCCGGGCCAAACAAGACAGCCCGGGCTCTTAGCGCCGGAGCCTGGCGCATGGGCTGGCCAACCCAGCGCAACCCACTTTCCCCTCCTTCGTTTTTGGATGATTTTTGAGTGAATTTCTAGCATTTTCTGGATATCTTTCAACAGAAAAACCAGGACTCATGGTTTTTGAGCCATGGTTTATGCAATCTAATCACACCTCTGAGTTGGCCAATACATAGTGTCAATTAGTCATCTTGCTTGAGAACACATGGGTCGTGTGGCACTCTTATTTGGCATGCAAACCACCCCAACATGCAACAAAAAACCCCCATTTGAGCTAAAATTCCATATTTTTAACTTCTGCAACCCCCTTTCAAGAGCTTGTATCACCTTCATTCCTCATCTGATTTTCTTGAAATTTAGCTCATTTTGAAGTTCTTACAACCCTCTCAAAGAACTTCCAAGCCCTTGGTCAAGACGCACAATACCAGAGAGGAAAACGAGCACGAACAGGTGTTGATCGTCAAGGTTACAACATATTTTAGATTTTTAGTTTTTGCAACTCCTTTTCAACCATCCATATCTCTCTCATTTGGTATCCGTTTTTAGTGATCTAGGATTCTTTGGAAAGTCCTTGCCACCCTCTACAAGATTGGACAAGCAATTGGTTGAATCCTAGAACCGTTTAAAGTTGAAACGGCCAAGAATAATGTTGCTCAACACTATTGCAAACCCAAAAAACAGAGAAACTTGAGTTGATCCAATCTTTGGAGTGATGATTCTTAGGTTGTTAAGGGTTCGTTCTTGAGGTAAAACCCCTTATTTTCTTCCTTATTACGTGTATTTCAATCTCCAAGTGGTAGAAATTAGAATCTAAGATTCTAACCACATTTTATAAGGTGATGAAGTTGATTGTTTGATTAACTGTTTCAATAGTTTCTGTAGAAAACAGACTTTGGGACTAGATAGGAGGTAGTATTTGGAGTACCTAAAGGCATCCATTTGGACCGAGATCTAAGGTGTTTTGAACATCATACATAGAACTACGTAAGGATATAAATCTCAAATCATAAGCCTCTGTATTTTGAATTTTCTATGCTTGCAAATATGTCTTGCTAGTTAGATGTTCTGGGACTTAGAGAAATTTTTAGATCATGCTATGTTTTGGAGATGTATTTGAGGGTGTTTATGATTATAATTGCTTGTTGTTTTGGATAAGATTGAATTAATCAGAGTTCTAGACCTAAACTCTTGTGAAAATAGTAAGAAACAGTCTCGGATTGATGTTAGAACAAGCATAGATAAGCACTTGAAAATCATAGGAAATCTAAACCATTTGAACAATATGTTGCATGACAGAAAAGTAGAAGATTAGTTGACTGGTCAAATGTAGGTATTTTGAGTTGCAATTTAGTGGAGAGGCCACTGGACATGTCAAGATTATGTGTACCAAATTTCAGGCCATTTTGAATTTAGAAAGTAGGTCAACCAATTCACTAAGTAACTGCCTATCACAGGGAATACGGGATTTCACAGTCCCTGTTAATGCACTTAGAAACCTTAGCAAATGGTGTCCAAAAATCAGAAATTAAAATTCTAGTGAAGGTTTAGATAGTGTAGATGAAATCTGAAAATTTTTGCATAAATTAGACTTACGGATTAGCCGCAGACAAATTGACAAATTTGCTGCGCAAAGAGGGTAAATACTTGAATTTGGGCTAAGTGTTGAAATTTGGGGATTTTGACCTAAATGACCTAATTTTGACCCAAATTGACCTAAATGACCTAATTTGGACCCAAATTAACCTAATTTGACCCAATTGGACCCAAATGGACCAAAGGTGATTAAGTTTGACTACGTTTGACCAATTAACCGGGTTTGACCGATTAACCGAATTTGACCAAAATGACTTGGGTCGATCGAGACCAATTAGAGATAGTGGAATTAGAGATTAAGCCACAGTATAGAAAAAACTAAGATTGAGTTTAATTAATGCAGATTCGAGTGAGCACTGCGAGACTCGGTCGAGTGTCGACAGGACATCGGTGCGCGAGACCCGAGGTGAATAGTTCGATTCAGGTATTTTCTATGACTTGTGTTCCTTGTATGAAACTTATGTGAAATGACATGGTTTAAATGCTTTCATGAGATTGAGATATATTTAAATGAATTTTGAAAAGTGTAGATGTACACGGGTAATGAGACCATAGGCTCGATGGCCGAGCGTCGGAGTTAGGATACTCGATATGATTGGGATTAGGCTCGAGGGCCGAGCGTTGGGGCTAGGGTACATGATTAGTGCGCCTAGCCTTAGAACCCGCTTGAGTCACGGCACTTGAGGGCCGAGCGTCTGGGTTAAGGTACTCGATGAGTACGCCTAAGCTCACAACCCGCTCGAGTAGCCAATACTCCTGACTCGAATCCCACTCAAGCGATGACCATAGGTTGGGTTTCCTGATTTGACCTTAGCCTGGATACAGTTTTTAACTGGCATGGATTTGAGATGTTTTCTGAAACTGTTGCATTATTTATGACTACTTTCATACTATGTCATGCATTCGAATATTACATCATTTTTATTGCTCATGCATACATGCATTCTTTTGGAATGTTAGTTGTGGTTGACATGTTGGTTTTACTACTCACTGAGTCATGTTGATTTAGGCTTACTACTTTAAAATATTTTAGGTTCTTTGGTGGTTGATAAAAAGAAGGGTGTGGTGATCGCCTAGCTTCCTGACACTTCGTTCCTTTTTGGTCTTTTGATTAGAGGTTGGTCATTCTTTGTGTATGTGTAAATGGTCAACTATATATTTTGAACAAAACAGACATGTAATATAATGTTTACTCTTCGTATGTTGTTTACTTTCACGTTGAGTCTTTGAATTATTCCGATATTGTTTATTGTATGAGATTGGAAAAGGGCTTAACAGTGGTTGGGAAAACTTGACATGGTGAGTGAGTTCGTCGGGCCACTGTGCCGGTCAGGCCGCTCTTTGGCCTAAGGAAGGGCTCCCGACAACTTTGGGATAGGATAAAATTAAATTGGATATATGAAAATCAAAAATAAAGAAATATAATGTTTGTTGTGATAAGAATAAAAATAAAATTAATGCTATTCTATGTTTGGTGTGTTTGGAATTGGAAAAAATAATAAATTATTTTTAAACTTTATTTTCTCTTCATTTAAAATTTTATATAATCTTATAATTTTAATTGTAATAAAAATAAATAAAATTGACTACAATTTAATATTGTAAAAAGTTTTTTAAGGTATGAAATTAAATTCTTTCAATCCTTATTTAAGTTTATAAATTAAAGCATAAAATTATATTAATTTAACATAAGGAATATAAATACAAATAATTTTAATTTAAAAAGTTTTATGTGACAAATTAATAATATTACGTATATTTTTTTTAAAGAATGTATAGGTTTTAATAAATATGGTACATGTATACTACATTTTTTTTTTGCACTATATTATACCTTTTATATGCTTCAGAGTGTTTAAATTATAATGCAATATTTTATGGTTATGAAGCATATCACTCGTCAAATTTATAATCTTGTATTAGCTATATATGTATATTCATTTGCTAAAATGTGACAACCCATGTTTTGATACACAAAAATATTCGGATTCGACGTATGTATTTTCTAAAATTTTTAATGGAAATACAAGGATTTATCTCAATATTTTTAACTTTATATTATTTATTGAAAAAAATGAGAATAATGCAAAAAAAATACAAATTTGAGGAGAAAATATGTGAGATTATAAGGAAAATGTGTTTTCTTGAGAGAAATAATTTTTAGGATTGATTATTGAATTTGTGGAATAATTATGAAATTTTTAGAGTAATTAATGGAATTTTTGGGAGAAAAATGTGATTTTTGATGAATTATTTAATTTTTTTTAAAAATAATTGAATAAATAATGAAAAATGATGTATGATGGCAGATTTTGATGAAAAATAATGATTAAATAATTTTAGATGATTTTAGGAAAAAATGCAAAAATTCGATATATAGATATATATATATATATATATATGTACAAAAAAAAGGGAGATGAAATTAAAAAAAGTAAAAAGTAAAATAAAAAATAAAAAAAATATAGGGGAGGCCTGGGCAGACCCAGGCGCCATGCCTGGGCCAGCCCAGGCCCTAGCAGGCCAATACCCCCCGTGCGGGGGCTTGGGCCGAGAAGAGGCCCAGGCCTGGCGCACGGGCCAACCCACGTGCCCAACCAAAACCCCCCCCCCCCCCCCCCCCCCCCCCCCCCCCCCCCCCCCCCCCCCCCCCCCCCCCCCCCCCCCCCCCCCCCCCCCCCCCCCCCCCCCCCCCCCCCCCCCCCCACCCAACCCCCCCCCCCCCCCCCCCCCCCCCACCCCTTTGTTTCATTTTTTACTTTGATTTCTTCTAGATTTTTGGCAATTTTCCAGCATGAAACCATAGTTGTTCATAGTATTTGGTCCATGGTTTTGCCACCAAGCTCAACATCCTGAAGTAGCCAATGAATGATGCCAACTGGGCATCCAGCATGAGAGCTTGGAAGTCACATGGATGGCCACATGTCACCCCAATTTGCCATGCAAACACCTCTTCATGCAACAAAACCACCATTGTAGCTGAAAATTTTAGATTTTCAGAATTTTTCTTCCATCTTCCAGAGCTTATAACTTCCTTGTTTGACCTCCGTTTTGAGTGTTCTAAGGCTCTTTGGAAACCTCTTGCTACTATCTACGAAGTCCCACAAGCAGTTTGTTGAATCTCGAAACCATTTGAAGCTAAAACTGCTGAGAAAAGTTACTGGTCATCATGTTCAAAACTGAAAAATAGAAAAATCTGTGTTGAATCAATCTTTGGAGCTTCGATTCTCAGACCATTTCAAGTCCATTCTAAAGGTAAAACCCCTCTTCTCCTTCCTTATTTCATGTACTTTGGTGTCCAAGTGGTGGGAATCAAATACTGGAACCTCAAACATGTTTTATAAGGCTATGAAGTAGTTATCTGCTAATTGTTTTAAAAGTTTCTGCGAAAAAACTAACTCTGAGACCAGATTGAAGGCAGTATTTGGAGTACTTGGAGGTGTCCGATTGGACCAAAACCAGAGGCGTTTCGAACCCCATATTTGGGACCACAAAAGGGTAAAAGCCTCGAACCAAAAGCCTCTATGGTTTAGATTTTGAATGCTTAGAAACATGCCTTGTCAGTTAGGTGTTATGGACTTAGAAAAATTTTCAGAACATCTTTATGCATACCATGTTTTGGAGTAATGTTTGAGACCAAATATGATTAGAGTTGCTTGCTATTTTGAGTAAGACTTAATTAATCAAGATTCCATAGTCTAAACTCTTACAAAAACAGCAAGGAATATATAACTCTATGTTTTAATTTAACATGTAAATTAATTTAAATGATGGTAAATATGTATAAATATACGTATTTATATGGAGTATGTGTGTATGTACGTATTAATTACACACATGTATAAAAAAATATACATTATGTAAATAAATTAATTGGAGTAAATAAATGTGTAGAAATTAATTAAATTAAATTACTTAAATTAAACAATAGGATATATATATATATATGATTTGAATGATTTAAGTGGGTTAAAAAATAATTGAAAATACATATATATAGATGGGGTAGCATATATATTGGTGAGAATGATATTTGAGGAGTTTGGTTAAATTGGAAATATATATATACAATGAAATAATATGTATTGAATAAGATGCTCAAATATAAAGAAAAGATATATAATAACAAAAAGAAATAAATAAACATACTATGTATGTATATAATACGTTAATATATTATTAATGTATTAATATACTATGAGAAGTTGAATTTGGAGGAAGAGGGACGGTTGGTTATTTGGGTTGTTAGTGGGCAATCAAGTGGAGCAAGCAAAATTTAATAATGGACAAATATATATGGGTTGGTACGTTGGTTTGGGTTAAGGGAAAAAAAAACAAAAACAAAATTTAAAGTGGAATGTTTATGGTAATGGGTGGCACGTGATGGCACTTAAATTATAGTTGAGGAATTTCTTTGGATAAGATACAAAAGCATGTGGGAGGTGGAGTCTCAATGCATTTACTTCTCTTTTAGCATTTCATTTGCCAGAGACGCGACCAAGAAGAAAAAGTAAACAAAGGGAAACGAAAGAAAAAAGAAAGGGGACGTGTAGGTAAGTTATATTTTCAAATTCTAGTTATAAAATTGCTAATTAAGCTTTGTACTCTAATTCTAGGGGTATAATTTTTAATATAGATGGTGTTTTATAGCTATACCCAAAAATTGAATATTTTTCCACAGTGAATAAGACTCAGCAAAAATTATACCAAAACAATCCTAGTAATGAGTAGATTCTAGATATGTGGTTAGATTGTGTTAGTTTACCCTGTAGATTTTAAAATAAATACCCAAAGTTTTATAACCTTTGGATAGGCTTTTGGGTATGTTAAATCCAAATAAAACTCTGATTGAAACCTATAGGAATGTAGAGAATGAAAATACGGACCCATTGACCTCAAATTTGTGAATTTTGGATATCAAATGAATTTTTGGTGAATGAATGATCAATGAGATTATTTATAAAAATTTAGAAAATTAAAGAAAAATATAATTTGGAATCTTATTTATTTTATTTGATTCTATAAAAATATGGAATTTGAGCAGAAAATTTATTTTAAAGGTTATTAAGAATATTCGAACTAATGCACAGCCATATATGATGTATAATGCACGTATGTGATTAAATATAAAAATAAATACGTTAAAATTTTTTTATAAAAATAAATAAATTGTGATTTATAGATATAAATTGTTTTCGTGATAGGTTGATTTCGGTGCATTGAAACCTAAATTTTGGGGAGTGAATATTGAAAATTGGTTAGACAGTAATTTTGGTGAGTAGTAATTATTGTTGATGTCATGTGATTGATAATATTACGTCAAAACCTCTAACTTTTATTAAGTAAGAATTAATTTTGATGAAAATATATACTATGTATGGAATGATGGATTATATATTACTGGATTTTATAGTAAATTTAGGAGAGACTGGGTATTATAGTAGGAAGTGAAATACGTGTCCAGCGGGTTAAGCTGTTGGAAATCTGTGAGTATTTCTTTATCTTGGTTATTTATATGACATTGTAGATATAAAATGAATTTGAATGTAAGCATGCTATTTATATTGACATATTTGCATTTGTTTTGAAATTCATGAAATTTTATTTACATGGCAGCATGTTTTGGATTTGCAAGAGCATATCTAAAATGCAATATCATTTCGATGGACTGAGCCATGAGAAATAATACTTCTTATATGATAATCCATGTGGGACTGAGCCATAAGAAGTATAAGCTTTTCTCTATGTGATAATCCTCGAAATGGTTGTGGAGTGGGTGATAATTAGAGTTACAGTCTGCTATTGTCCAGGCCAGACAAGGAATGAAACTGACTCTACTTTCAAAAGATGTGGATGTGCATGTGTTTTGTTAAATAATGCATCGAAAATAGCATGATCACTATATTGAATACATGTATGTATGGCTTAAATGTGCATGATGAATTTAAATGTTTTATCTAATTTTATTTTCTGCATGATTGTTTAAATGCATTTAAATGTCATTGATAAAGATTACTCATTGAGCATGTTGTAACTCACTTATTATTTTTAATATTTCAGGAACATATAAAAAATGGAAGAAACTAGCTCAAGAAGGGTAGTATTTTGTTGTTGGGTATGTTGTTGGGTGCGTAGGTTTAAGTATATTGTGTTGGTTGTATTTTGGTATAATTATAAGTATCACTATATATGTAATATCATTAGAGGGATTTGGATCTCTTTATACTAGTAAGAGTTAAACCTTGTAAATTATGAATTATGAGTTATAATTGATGACAACATGCAGTTTACTATTATCTATTGTGAACTATGGATTAATAATGTGTTTATTAGGTGATGAATTTATTCGGAGAAGTCAAAATTTTAGGAGAGACTCTGTCGAAATGTTCATGTGGATATTGAGTAGTATTGAGTGTAAGAAGCTGACATAGTATTATATACGTAGGTGTAGCGTATATGACATTATGTGCCGGTCGTGACATCACTTTGACGAAGTGGGTTGGGACAGAATAGCCTCGGATTAGTGATGGAAATTAGAATAGATTGGCACTCAAAAACCATAGGGGATTGAATCATAGTATAACCTGTTACATAAACAGAAAAGTAGGGGATTAGTTGACTAACCAAATGAAAGAAACTTGAGCTGAAATTTGGTGAAGAGGTCCCTGGATATGTCCATCGTATGTGTACCAAATTTCAAGGTATTCTGAATTTGGCAAGGAGGTTAACTAATTCACTAAGTGACTGCCTATTACAAGGTATACGGAATTTTCACAGTCTTTGTTAGTACACCTAAAAACCCTAGTAGATGGTGTCCAAAAATTGTGAAATAAAATTTTAGTAACTTTTTGGGAAGAATAGTTCAAATCTTAAAATTTTTACATAAATCCTACGATTGGATTGATCACAGGAAATTTGAAAATTTTACTACTAGGAAGTGTGAACCCAGAAATTCTGTGATTCAACTAAAGATTCTGAGATTAGATTAAATGGCCAACTCTTACTAGATTGAGATGAAATTTGGTGGAGAGATTCCTAAGTCTTTCTAGATTATTCATACCAAACTTTAGATCATTCTGATATGGATTAGTGGGTTAAATTAGGCAAACAGTTACTGCCGTCACATAGAATCTGAGAACACACATTTCCTGATATTTCAATCAAAAAAATTACCAAATGAGGCCCTAAATTCATGATTTAAAATTTTTGAGCAAGGTTTGAGGAGTCTAGAACAGATCTGAAAAATTTGGCGCAAATTCGATGTACAGATTGGCCGCAGAAAAATCGGAAAAATTGTTGCGCAGTTAGGGTCATAAGCTAAAGATGTACCTAAGTGATGGGAATTGGGGATTTTGACCTTTTTGACCCAATTTTGACCTGAATGGCCTATGTTCACCCAATTGGGCACAAATTGACCAAAAGTGACTACGATGGACACATTGACCAAAGTTGACCAGGTTTGACTGATTGACCGAAATGGCTCGGGTCGATCGAAACTAAGTAGGAATAGTGAGATTTGAGATTAGGCCACTGTATGGATAGAACTGAGATTAAGTTTAACTAATGTAAATTCGAGAGAGTACTACGGGACTGGGCCAATTTTCGAAAGGACATCGGTACGTAGAACCCAAGGTGAGTAGTTTGACTCAGGTGTTTTCTGTGACTTTTATTCCTTGCATGAAACTTGTATGAAATGACATGGTTTAAATAGTTTCACAAGTCTTAGATACATCTGATTGGTTTTGAGATTGGTAGATGTACACTAGTAGTGAGAGCATAGGCTCGAGGGCTGAGCATCGGGGTTAGGGTACTTAATGTGATTGTGATAGACTCGAGGTCCAAGCACCAGGGGTTAGGGCATATAATCAGTGCGCCTAGCTCACGAACCTACTCGAGTCTTGGCCGCTCGAGGACTAGGCGAGGGGTTACGGTATTCGCAGAGTATGCCTAGCTCACGACCTGCTCGAGTAGCCAATACGCTTGACTTAGGACCCGCTCGAGCGATGACCATAGGTTGGGTTTGTTGAATTAACCTAACCTGGATATGTTTTTCTTATTGATATGTATTTGAGATGTTTTCTGAAACTTATGCACTGTTTATAACTATTTTCATACTATGTCATGCTTTCGAATACCATATTATTTTTATTACTCATGCATACATACATTGTTTTGGAGTATTGGTTATAGTTGACATGCTGATCTTTCTACTTACTAAGCCATGTTGATTTTAGGTTCACTACTCTATCATCATTTCAGGTTCTATAGCGGCTGATAAAGGGAAAGGAGTAGTAGTCGCCTGACTCCCTCATGATTCTGTCATTGTTCTTTTGATCTTTTGATTAGAGGTTGGTCATTCTGTACATATGTAAGGGGTCATTATGTATTTGGACAAGACTAATGTTTAATGAAATGCTTCCGCTTTAGATGTTGTTTACTCTTGCTTTTAAGTGTCTCAGTTATTATGATATCGTCTGTTGTATGGATTTTAGAAAGGGCTTAACAGTGGTCGGGCGAACTCAATTTGGTGAGAGGGTTCATGAGGCCACTGTGTCAATCGGGCCGCCCTTGACTTAGAGAAGGGGTCCCGACATAAAATTTGATGCATAACATCAACAAAAAGCATCAATTATATGTGTATATATAGGCACAACTTGTATACAAAAAATATATGAAAATGTTTTTCACTATTGAGTATCATAGCAAATTAATAGCATATATTCCTAATTATCAACATCACAAATCACTGCATGCACCACTAAGAAGTGTTACAACAAACTACATCTTCTCGTCATCACTTTGTTCAAATTTGAATATTTTGCAACTTTTGGTTTTCATATAAATTTGTGCATCACACGTATACGATCCAAAATTAAGTTGCTTTTGTTAATTCATTTGCCAAAAATTTGTTATTATTCATCTTTTGTGAAAATACCTAACAAATTCTATCTAACACTTTATTAAACTTCTCAATACCATCTTTCATCATTTTTTTAAAATTATCCATACTACGAACCAATAATTCTCTAGATCTTGAACTTTTTCGGCTCAAGTATTGAGATGTAGCTGGATGCATTGGTTGATTAGAATATGAATGCATGAAAAATAGTCAATAGTGTTCACAAAACTAATCATGCACAAATAAATATATATGATGCATAAATACTTTGTGACACACCTAAAGTATGGTTAACCTGTTAAATATAAGGATATAACCTCGTATAAGTGGAAGAAATATACAAATTCTTGAAGAGAAATAAAAAAAAATAAATGAAAACATATGAATATCTCTAAAGAGACAAATTTTTCTCAAAGAAATATGGCCTAAAAATTTTAATATTTTCTAAAAAAATAAGTTTGATATTTATGTTTAGTAGATTGACATAAATATGTCCCTAAAAGATATTAGTATGAATTAAATATTCCTTAAATAGGAATTGATTTAAATTAGAGCATCTTATAAAATTTATATATATGTGTGATGTGAATAATGTTGCTTGTGATATTTCAATTAATATTTTAAGAGTATCCTTTTAATAATAGAGATCCCAAATCACAAAGAAATATCTACATAGGAAGGGACAAAATCATATAGCTACCCTTGTTAAAAGCTCGAAAGTTCTTTGAACATAAAGTCCAAGCATCCTAGAGAAGTGAATTACATTGGCTATCTTGAAAAAATATATATTCATGGATACTATTATCATATGAAAAAAAAATTCTTAAAAGAATTTTTGAAAAATTTTGAAATGATGATTTCTAAAGGATCTAAAAGATCTTGATTGCATACTAATAATACTCATATTCATTTAACTATTCTATATGAGCATCTAATTATAATAGATACACATTTCCTATATCATACATATGCATTTGCATATACATTTATTCATTTTATATACTTCTTAATTATTAAGGCCCTTGAAGACTTTATTGAGTCATGTTGTGAAAAAAAGAATTTGAGATGAAAAATATTGGTAAAATAAACTTATTTTCTTGACCTTTAGATTGAGAATTTTCAAGTGAATTTTTTGTGTGTTTATAAATGTATTAAATTCATCTAAATAAGGCATATACATAGATTATAAGATTGTCAGTTTTCAGCTCTCGTTAAAATAATGAAATGCTAGCTCATCCTTGTAACGACCCGTATTCTTAAATATGTATTTTCGTATATTTTTCTGAATTTTTAAATGGAATACATGAATTGTTTCAAATTTTGCCTATTTAATTGGAAAAAAGAGGATTAATTGAGAAATATAATTTTTGGGATGAGAATATGTTAATTATTGAGAAATTATGATTCTGAATTAACTATATGAATTTTAGAAACGAATAATAAATTTTTAGACAATTATTTGATTTTTACGATGAAAATGATAAACTTTTGGTAGAAAATGTAAATTTTGAAAAAATAAATATATAAATTGAAATATAGTGTATAGTTAGAAATTTTTTGGGAATTGAGTGGCAAATGATGGATAATAATATAAAAAGAGAGAAAAAATAAAATAAAATAAAGGAATTAGAAATTGAAAGAAATGAGAAGAAAAAAAAAGAGGAGGAGAGCTCAAATTTCAGTTGGGTCGACCCAATGCTCAAGCCCAATGCCCAAGCCCATGCACCAAGGCCCATGTGGGCTATGTTCATCATCTTCCTCCTTTTCCTCCAATTTTTCAGAAAACTTATTACAGAACTACTTTTTCCCATAGTTTTTGCTAATGGTTTTGACCATTAATACACCTATCAATAGCTCCCCATGTTTTCTAGGGTATTGAGCCACAAGCCAAGATGTTATCAACCGGATGAAAAGATCAAGGGATGCTCAAAGTTATTGCGAATCTCATTCAAACATTACTTGACACCATTGTTAGAAAATTCAGTTTGAACACCTTAACTTCAAACCCTCGTATCTTCCTCATCCTAGCTCAAATTTGAACGTTCTAGGAGACGTTGGAAAGCTCGAAGTACCATCTACAAGGAGGTGCAAGCCTTGGATAGAAACCACGGATCATTTACAGCAGAAATGACCATGAACGTTGTTGTTTGTCACTGTTAGAACCCAAAAAAGTGTGTTCATCAAAGTTTGCGAGGTAGATTCCTAGGCCATCCGAGGTCAAATCTTGAGGTAAAATAGCTCATTTTAATCCTTGTTATGTCTACTTTAACTTTTATTTTATGAGAAATGACAAATGAACACTTGAAGCATGTCAAAAATGTGACAAAGTAAGCTACTTGATATGCATGAATTGGTAATTAGAAACTTTTTGGAAAACCTGTTATGATACCATGATTTCGTACTTGTTGTTATGAATTTTTAAAAGTATTTAGATATATCCGATTGACCTGAAATTTGGAGGGTATGTTTCTAAGACAATTAGTGATGTTGTGTAAAAGTTTGGACCATTGACTATCTGTCACATCAGTAAGTTTAAGGTGGTCAAATGAATGGACCATTGACTATCTGTCACTTGCAGTCCAAGAAACCAAAAGTTCTTGATATCCCTATTGACAAGCATATCAAACGAGGTCCAAAAATCATGAAATAAGATTATGGTAACTCTTTAGAAAGTTTAGATCATATCTGGAAAGTCTCGCACAAATTCGACATATAGATCAACTGCAAAAAAATTGTAAATTCTACTGTATAGGTAGAACAAAGAGATTAAAAATGAACATCTATGTGATTTCACTTGAAAACCATATTATATAAGATTCGAAAATTGAAAACCAAAATTATAGAGAACATTTAATGGATATAGATCAAATTTGGAAATTTTTGTATAAATCCAACGATCAGATTGATCATAGAAAATTTGGAAACTTTATTATGTAGATAGAAAGAAAAATCCAGAATTGGAAGTTCATGTTATTTCAGTTGAAAAACCTATTAAAAGAAGCCTAAAAATCGAAATATAAAATTTTGAGTCAATATTTGAAAAATCCAAATCAAATTTGGTAGGTTTTGCATAAATTCGATGGTTGGATTGATCGTAGGAAAATTGACAAATTGACTACGCAAATAGGAAGAGAAACCAGAATTAAAAGTTTCTGATATTTCTATTAAAGACCCCATCAAATGAAGTCTAAATATCAAATTATAAAACGTTGGTGAATGTATAGAAGGCCCAGATCAAATTTGGGAATTTTCATAGAAATCAAACAGAGGGATTGATCGTAGAAAAATTGACAAATTTGCTGCACAAATTAAACTAAAAAGTTTGAAATTTAACTAAGTGTTGAAAATTGGAGATTTTGACCAAATAGGCTCATTTTGACCCAAATTAACTAATGTTGACCAATTTTGACTAAGTTGACTAACATTGACCAAGTTTGACTAAGTTTGACCTATTGACCAGATTTGACGGAGTCAAATTGGGGTTGACTAAAACTAATTAGGGATAAGAGGACTGAAATTAAGTTATATTTACATAAGAATTAAATTTGAGTTTAACATAACACAGATTTGACGTATATCCAGGATTGGGCCGAGTGTCGAGGGGACATCGGTATGCGAAATCAAGGCGAATAGTTTGATTTAGCTATTTACTTTAATTTTATTCCTTGCATGAAATGTGATTAAAATGACATTGGTTGAATGGTTTTATATGATTGAACTATGTTGATTGATTTTGAACATATGTAGTTGTACACTCACAGTGAGACCATAGGCTCGAGGTCCGAGTGTGAGATCAGGGTACATAACGTGATTAGATTAGACTCGATGTCCGAGTGTCAGGGTTAAGCTATATGATTAGTGCACCTAGCCCCAGACCCACCCAAGTACGGCACTTAAGGGCCGAGTATCAGGGTTAGGGTATTCGATGAATACGGCTAGCTCATGACCCTCTTGAGTGGCCGGTAAGCCTGATTCATGACCCGTTCGAGCAACGACCATAGGGTTGTATTTAAATGATTTGAACCCTAGTCCTGATATAGTTTTGAACTGGATATATTTAAATTAGTTTTCTTTAATTGTTACATTATTTATAAATGTTTTACTACATGATTACTATTATGCATTATTTTACCATTATTATCCATGCATACGTGCACTATTTTTGGAGTGCAAGTTATTGTGACATACTAATTTTACTACTCACTGAGCCACGTTGTATATTAGGCTTCCTACTCTACTAACATTTTAGGTTCCAACAGTTGACAAGGGGAAAGGCGTCGTGATGGCCTAGTTCCTTGGGTGGTCTTCTATTTCTTTTTAGTCCTATTAGAGGTCAGTCACTTTTTGTATGTCAGTAATTCTAAATGGTTAGATTGTATTTTTAGAACATGATGATATGTATTATTTTGTTTACTCTCGCAGTTTAATAAATAGATCTTTCAATTACTCTAATGTGTGTGGATGTTGAGGATTTGGTAAGGCTTAATGGTGACTGGGCAAACTAGACTCGATGAGTGAGTTCGTTGAACCACCATGCTGTTCAGGCCGCCCTTCAGCCTAGAGAAGGGGTTCCGATTGTAACACCCCAATCCCCACATTCTTTTTGAATTGGACATAACCACCATTCTTTAATAATGGACTTAACCATTTGGCGAGTTGGGTCCATGTTACTTTACAAGTGACACACACTTAACTTTCTATTTTTCAATACCTCATGCCTTAAAGTAAATTCAAGAATACAAATTTTCACTTAATAAATCAAGGCAATTAAAGATAAAGAAAAAATTCAACTCCTTTATTCATAAAAAGGAAAATACATAAATTTTTAATGTAAAAGTAAACTATTACCTTGTTGATCAAAAGAAATTCATAACCTCTAAAATAAAAATTAAATTTTAGCGGAAGACTTATTCAAAATTGGGCGACATGCTCTTACATTAAAAGGAAACTTAAAAAAATAAAAACTTGCTAAAATAGAAACTATCTAAATTCTATGGTCTTCATAATTTAATTTCCTGAAAAAAAAAATGAGGAAGGGATGAGCACAAAGCTCAGTGAATCTTTTTCAAACAATCATTTTTCAAATTCAAACCAATAACACATTTATATTTCAAACACTTACATACATTAGACATTTCAGGCATCCATTTGTTTAAAGTTGAGACTTTAGACCAAAAGGGTTTTTTAAGCCCTTGATGTTTTTAACAAGGTACCTCCTTAGAGTGAAATATAGCTTTTCTTAGCCAATTTCATTGGACTTTTAGAACTTAGGGGACCTTACCCACGAACCAAGTACTTTGGTCTTAAAACCATATGAACTAATCATATGAAAAGAACATCCATAGCAACCCACATGTTTGCTATGATGGTATGTGACACACATGTTTATTATGATGGTACGTGGTTATTTTCACCATCTTCTTTTGTTAAATCTCATAGCCTTGAATCATCAAATAAATTTCAGAACATGGAACTAAGGTAAATAAAATTCAGAATATGAACAATCTGAAAATCAAATCATGAAAGAACCATAATCATGCATCATACTTTGAAATAAAGCCTAAGCATGATACTAAACATGACATGAATATGATGAATGCATAAATTTGAACAAGGATCAAATCTGATACTGAAATATATTTTAGAAAACTAGAACTGAAACTATTTTGATTTCTAAAGCCATAAAACAATGAACATGCTAGTAATTCGAATAAGAAAAAGGGATGTTCTAGAAATCACTTCCACCTTATGATGTTTTCTCCCCAAAGTTTAAGTAAGAGTTCCCAACGTACAAGCACCAAGAAAATTACTCAAGATAAATCCTCAAACCAAGAACTTTTTATACACAAGAGGGAAAAGAAAGGTGAGAAGGGGTGCCAAGAAGAGGGCTTAGAGAACAAGAGGAAATCTCAACTCTTGTTTCTTGGGATGAGAGGAATTGTGAGCATAGGGGGTTTATATAGAGTTCAAAAGGGTAGAAAATAGTAAGTTTGTGGTGTTATCTTTGTAGGAAACTTGCCAATTTTTCAAAATTTCATGTCTCCCAAGTATAGGAGAATAGCAAGTAAATTTTGGATAATTTTTCAAAATTTAGAAACCATTTTTTAAAATTTATTCAAATTTTTGGTTATTTTCCTGAATTTTTTTTCGGAGCCTTTTAATCACGTCGCTTGGATCATCCTCGAGTATTGTACACGGATCTCAGATCGCGAATTCACAAACTCCCACGCGTGTTGTGCGTCGTTGGATCGGGCAGATCGATCGTGGGTCGTTGGCTCGTGGTGATTCGGTGCATCCACGCATCGGTGCAGGCTTGATCGCGATCATTGGATCAGGCAGATCGATCGTGGGTCGTTGGATTGTGGTGATTCGGTGCATCCGCATGGTGTGGGCTTGATCGCAATCGTTGGATCGTAAGATCGTGCGGATTACGCGTTTCTGGCCGTTGGATGTTGTATATATTGCCCAAAATTACTTTCTAAAGTTTATATCATTCGGAATTTGCTAATGATATACCCAATTTCACTTTCTAATCTATGTATATATGGTTTATTGCACATATCCTTCTATTTTATTAAATCTCCCTATGTTTCCTACTTGTATTATATAGGTTTGCTAATATTCTCCCCTTTCTATT
>JAJIYU010007081.1:0-19624 GCA_030144865.1 Tinospora cordifolia | reverse complement strand
GGGGGGGGGGGGGGGGGGTGGTTTTAATGGTGGCAAATTTGATGTGGTTTGTAGGTTACACAAAATGTCCTCCAAAAAGGTGGACTATTGTGGTTCTGTCATAAATCACATGAACGATTTCTTTCTCAAATGAACATGGAAATGAAAATAGGTTTGATTAAGGGTCTACCAAAGTGTTTGCTATTTTCCTGGTGCACACCAAGCCTTACTTCCAATGTCCCTCATCCCTCAAGCTTTCTCACAAGGCTCAAACACTTAGAGAATCAAGTCTCTGATTTCAAGTGATGGGTACATAGGTCACAAGGGGTATCTATACGTTGATTCCATAGTTGGAGAGGGTGCTCTGATCAAGAACATGTCCCATCTCAATGAGTGGCTTGTACATGAGCTTGGAAAGAGTATCTATGCTTCCTGAAGTTGACTACCTACAATTACATCAAAATTAATAGTTTATAGGTTCACATTTTTTCTACCCATTTTTCTTTCATTGAGATGTTTTATCCTTGCTTCGTGCTTCATGGCTAGTGAGTGCCAAGTATGGACAATTACGAACAAGCCAAGTAGCACTCAATGGGTCCTTAGATTGATAGAAATTCAAGTGTAAAGTTGCCCCCTCGAAGCTGTGCTATGTTGGGCAAATGAGTATGTGCAACATGTTGTATTGAACCATTGCATTGACGTAATGGGCTACATTATTCATTTTTTTAATTGATTTTCCTCGTTGTTCCAAGCATTTTGACATGAAGCTTGTTGACTTAGTTGATCGTTTTAAGCTTGAAATAATTTTTTGAATGTTATTGATTCATGTGTCACTACGTTTAACTTTATTAGTTTTCCCTATTGATTGATACCATTAACTGTGGTTTATTCGATTGTTTGACTAGGTCAAATCTATTATTAAAATCAAGTCAAAATTTTGGGGTACTACAGTAAAATCATCGCATCTTTTGAATAAAGTCTTAACATGGTGGTTCATCAATACCATGATGTGGTATGTCAACAACTACATGAGTTTGTCTCCAAAGTTGTCTTGGAGAAGGTATAGTAACAGATGCCATGGGTTGGAGTTGGACAAGATAAAGAGTTATGTGGATATGTGACATGTAGCACATACAGGCTTCCATATCCCCGAGGTCGATTTAAGAACAAGAAAATAACATCATAATTTGGATTGGAGTTTGGTGAAACAATAATATATCAATGAGAGGTTAGTTCGATGAGTTTAGTAGATTCTTTTTTAGGTAAAAGCAAACAAAAATTCATCCTTCATGAAAAAATGGAAGAAAAAGGAACCCCCTAGTTAGGAATCGGAGGACATGTTTGGTTAGATTCCATTTGCATACTTGGTGGAATCTAGCATATTTTAGCCAAACCTTTTGCATGGGCCATCTCGATTGATGACATAAACATCTATTGGCAAAAGCTTATCTCATTCTTAGTAAAAGTGATAAAAGCAATGACTTCGACTTGAAAGCAAAGTTACAAAGGTTTGAAGAAAAAAGAGCTTGCTTGATCTAATCATTCTAGGAGATCACGTTCGCTTCATCATCATCATCGATTATTGTTCCTCCCAAGAAGATTAAAATGAATAGGAAGCTAAATAAGAAAGTGGATACATCTACCAAGATGAAATTTTCTCATTTTGTGCATGTCTTGTCAATTGGCTCAAGTTCTTCTTTTTTATCAACATTATAGAAAAAAAAGTGTCAAAGAAGATACACAAGATACATTCCATGATGAGTAGAATGAGCATATTAGTAATGTAATGAATATTGAATTTGATGGAAATTGTGGCTTTTGTATCGTTGTCGATAGTATGGGCACGAGGTCGAAAGAAGGGTGGTTGGATGTGTAGCTAGACTTGCACTAAGAGATTATCATATTTGAACATAAATACAAAGAAATGCTAGGTTGTAAAGAGATGATGAATGAGATAAGGCTAACATTGGAACACAGGAAGCACGTCTTTGCAGCTAGGGACAAAATGATGACATAGCATGACATGAATCTATGTCTAATAGTCTAAAAAATAAAATAAAATAAAATTTAAAAAGAATAAATAAATTTAATTTAGTTGCTAAAAGAGTCTATTTGACAAAATGATTCAAGTAATAAATTAAAGGATATATACATGAAAAATAATATATATATATATATATATATATATATATATATATATATATATAGAAAGAATAAATAAATAAATAAATTTAATTTAGTTGCTAAAAGAGTATATTTGACAAAATGATTCAAGTAATAAATTAATGGATATATACCTGAAAAATAATATATATATATATATATATGTTAAAAATAAAAGAAAATAAATAAATAAATAATAATGATGCCAAGAAGAGAGAAACAAAATAAAAAATATAAATTAGATTATATTAACTTTGAATGATGATGTAAGTGTATAATTTGAATTATATTGGACAAAATACAATATAGGAGTCCAATATGGAAAAAGATTTATTAATTAATAAAAATATTATTTAAATTCCATCAACCGTTAGTAAATTTATTAAACTTAAATTTGGCCTAAAAATATAAAAAAATTTATAGTAGAAATAATATAAACTATGTATAAGTCGATGTATAAACATAATATATTAACACTATGACAATTGTATTCTTATGTAACAATGAGTCCTAAATGCATAAAAAAATCAAAATCGCCTGCTTGAATTAATTCTCATGCCCCATTAGTTAGTCCCCACATCCCACTAAAAATCTAGGATGAGATTTGGATTTAGGTGAAACGGTACAATGGATAATAACAAGGAGTCCTAATCATACTCAAAATTCACTATTATCCTTATCAAACTAATCCTAAATCTATCCCATATGCTATTCCAATTAACTTGTGCCTATGCCGATTTTCTTCTTATTGTCCCCCCTAGTCGTCCCATAAGTTAACACAAGAAGAAGCATTACAAAAAGCTTGAGATTTCATGCCATAAATCCTCATCAAGCTATTCTACAAGGTAATGCCCTATGCTAACTCTTAAACTTTGTTTTACTTCGTCCTTTCCCCCATATTTTTGAGAGTAAATCCCCATCAACAAGTCTTGAGAATCTTGTTTATTTCCACCATTGAAACGGGTCCTTAGATTAGTCCAAAAGGAACCAAGAAGCCTTCTTCAAATCATAACTCATCAACAAGGCATTTCGGGCAAGTTGTTGTGGTCTAATGGTCCTATTCCATTCTAAGGCCTACTTTTCGTTATCCAACATTTAATCTAGGATCTTAAGAGTCTATGGAAACATGAGGAATTGAATGATACCATCTATACATAAGGAAAAATGATCAAATATGCATACAACTCATGAAACCAATGACTATGCATGTAGTACGTAGGGATTAGTAATTAAGAAGGTATGATGTGGTAAATGATGTGTTATGTGATCAAAACCAGCATGTTAGTTGCTGGAAAAAGAGGATTTAAGTTGCATATGATGTTAACATTAGGGTATTATGAAATAACACACAAATAAGGCATGAATTGCATGAAATAATTAGGGTATATGCATGATAAAGGGATGGTAGAGTATAATTGTAAATGGTATCGTGTTTTATGCATTTATATGTCAAAAACCAGCAAGGTGGTTCACTGAAAATTTATGATTAAACATGTTTAAATGGTAAGAAATGGGTGTGAGACTTTACTATGCATCAAATGAGAAAAATATGCATGTAAGTTGTGAAAATGGCTATGATTTTATGCACTTGATGCCTGCTGGTCATGTATGAATGTTAAATGACCTTAAAAGTGTTCACAAAGGTCAAAAAAAAAAAAAAAAAAAAAAAAAAAAACATGTGGATGGTGAGTGTTCATGCTTGGAAAAGGGTATGTTAAGTCCAACAAACAAATAAGGGTGACAATTTGTACCAAATACACTAAAAAGAGTGAATGATGCGATGTTAGCCATGTTTGGTAAGAAATATTTAAAAATATGATTTAAAAGTATTAGATGATGTCAATTACTAAAAATAATTACTTTAAATATTTTACATTGACAATTCAAGACATTTGGGACTACAGTGCAAGAAGAAAAGGGAATTGGAAATGCACTGACAAGGCGGAAGTGAGTACCTTACTTTTTTGTTTTTTTAAGTTTTAAATATGGAATGTGATGTTTACTTATTTTGATTAAACCTTTAGAAGAATGTTATTGTGTTGAATGATAAATGTTTGGATTCTATGATTTTTCATGTATTTAGGGCATAGCTTGAATAACAGGTTGTGTGACCCTATGTATAATGATTTCATGTTTTCAAAGTGTTTTAAATAATTATATTCTTGAATTATGAGTTTTTGAGCATGTTAGAATTTGAAAGTTTGGTGTTCCATTAAATAAATATAATTAAGATCTGAACCACATATCGACACAGTGAATCATCAGTTGGCCACTGTTGGTATTCTCAATTTATAGAATAGCCTCTACTATCTAAGAATGGAATGATTGGTGTGTCCCTAATTCTCTAATACAACATGATGAGTGTGACTCTAAACTCCTTATAATCTAGCATGTGTTGCTACTTACTGATTGACATGGTGACATGATGAGAATACCGAGTTCAGTCTAATTGAAAATTGAAAAATATTTGAAATGTTTGAATCACCTAATGTTTGATAACTATTTACATGTTCTATATTTTGACTTGATAATATTTGAGATATATAGTGTATGATCCACTAGGATCTTGAGCTCACCTAAATTTTTCAATTTCAGGTAACCAGTGAAGGTGCTCATATTGACGAGTATAGTCAAGTTATCCTCTAGTAGTATTAGTAGGCCTCACTGTTGAGGTCACCTTAGAATATATGTTTATTTATGGTTTTTAGTTTAGGTGTATGGGCCTACAGAGTCAGTAGTTATTTTATTTGGAACACGACCATGGGGCCAAACTTTGGTTTATTATTATTAATGTTACTCTAAAATGATATGTCATCCCAAAATTTTAAATGTTAATGTTATCTTATTTATTTATTCATATGATTTAGTGGAATGTTACCTGGTGTGTCCAAGAGATCATGGTAATGTAATAGTAATGTGCACTAGTTCTCAATTGTGATATATGAATACATGAAAATGAAAATGTATATGTTTATACATGTGGAATTATTATAGAATTGTTTATGGCTTGGGAATCGGGGTGTTACACTATTGATAGGGAAAATATATGATGTCATGTAGTCCCTTATATTAAAGGAACAATGCAGAAATTATGCACCACCACTTCTATCCCAACATATTATTGGAATAGGCTTTATTACTAATAACCATATTGTGAAGGTAACCTCAAAACTTAAACACCTATGAAATAATGTGCATATCCAATGAATAACATTTAATGTTTTTGTAAGTTTTGTTCGAGTTGAATTCCCTACTTTCGTCAATTTAGCTAGAATGAGGTGCATTCAAGAAAGTAAACATACATGGATGGGTAGATGGGTATAAATTTTTTGTGAGTTTCATAATGACAAAAAGAAACAATGAAGATATTATAAATTTAATCACATTTAAAATGTACAAATCTCCTTATGATTTAGTATATGGTTCATATCTACGTATTTGTGGTATACATGCATACAGGCATGACTCAATTTGTATGATGTACATGCATATGAGTAGGACTCATTTTGGTGTACTTTTGATATGTAATACATACCTTTGAAATTATTCAGGTTATTACTATTCCTATTGTTAATGTTTCATGTTGTATGTGGTATGCGCTTGTTATATACATGTTCTTATGTGCATGTGTGTTGAAATAAACAAGAAAATGCCACGACGATGGAGCTTCAAGCAAAGCTTTCCATACCTTAGTAAGGGGTCTTGGTCTAGTCTGATTGAATCGCCTCATCTAAAATAATTAAGTCTTTGTATAGGTGGCTTGATTGGATAGGTCCAAGACCCTTGAGGTTGGTTTTGTTGGACAAGATCGCAAGCAAAATTTTACTTAGTTGAAAAACTCCAACTAAAATGGACTAAACCATCTATTTTGGTTGGCTCAGTTGAATAGGATTGAGACCCTTACATCTGGCTCACTTAAATAGGACTAGAATAGTTGTTAGTTGACCTTGTCTAGTTGGACAACACCAACCAAGATGAATTGATTCCTTTTTCTGGGGTGCTTTGGTTTGACAGGACCAAAACATCTTGTGATGGTTTTAGTTGTATGTCTCCATACTTGTAATAGGTAATATCAACCCTGTTCGACTAAATTGTCTTAAGTACATTAATTTACACATTATAATAAAATTTATTCATGTGTCATCATCAATGATCAAAACGTCATTTAATTCCACCATCATTAGCATTCAAAACATCCATAAAAATTATGAGAAAGTTGCAACATCGCACTTGGTTCAAAATACAAGAATAAAACTTAATATGATCAAACATTTTTCTTTCGTCATAATGTGAAAGACTGAGTGGTAGATGATTGAGATGGTCCTCGTTGTTCACTAGCCATAAAGTGGAACGGGGTACTCAGATCGTCATTATGCCGAAAAGGTTGTGCTTCATCACTTTGACAACTCAACCCAAAAAGCGCATCAATTGTAGAATTTGTTGAGCCCATGTTTAAATTAGGCATTGTCATCAACCTCTAGTCAAATGGAATGTCAAGTACCTACTTGTTCTTTTGTCATATAGATCAATTGAAAATGAGACTATAGTACACAATAATAATTGACATGAGTTATTTATGGAATAGATGAAAATGAGGAGTGCAATTCTTTGTACCCGGATGACTTTATTCTTAATGGACCTAGCATTACTAATTTCTGTACTTTGGGGTTTTAACCATTGGGTGACTCATTGCCATGAACCATTCAAGGTATTCAATAATAGCTTCCCATAGATGTTGTGCCTTATGATAGCGTGGAGTTATGGACAACACATGACAAGCTCACCTGTTGACAATTGGTTTATGAATGTATACTCAACAATGTATGTGCTGCTCTTGTGGGCTACTAAGGATTGTTTGAAACTCCTTGTACATGTCCCAACTAGCAAACAAATTTGTTTAGGTGGTATGACTCTTTCTAAAAATTTAATAAAATCAGTGTAAGTTGCCACATTTGGGATAAGTTCACCCCCCTCATATCTGCATAGGGATCCCAATGCACTTGATCAAAGTTAAAACAAAAAAAGTAATTAAAAGTCATGTAGAATAAGTTAACTTCACAATTATAAATCTAATGTATGGTTGTAATGTATTTAACTAACCTCATGTGGTGAGGTCGAGAAAGAAAAGTATTCAAGCAATCATTGCTACCAAACATAAATGTTAATCATCACTTACACATGTCATCTCATGTAATATGTTAAGCATAGTGTAATCATCATACCTTGAGCAACATCAAATTTCTAGTGATCTAACAAGCCCCAACTCGTGTGGTGATATCGAGATGATAGTATAAAAATGCAAGAACAACTAATGTGTATGTATCAATGGAGTCAATGCCTTATAGAGTTGAAGCAAAAAGACATGAACTCAGGTAGAAGTATTGTCAAAAAATATTATGCATGTTAAGATCTACAAAATATACACCCTTGTTGTACATTGAATTGAGGGGTAATCTTCCTTCTTATCTCTCCTTGCACCAAAATTGCATTTTAACCACCTCTTTCACAATGTTAAGCCCTTCATTGTCTTTATCTCGTCATAAGTATCTTAGAAAGAAACTCCCAACAATTTGGTAGCCAACATGATTGAGTCATTCTTTTGGAGACTTATCAACACTACTTTGCTGGTAACTAGAATGTCTCCAAGAACATAGAGATGAGATAACGTAATTGACATTTCATCGAATGGGAAGAGAAAATGTATTAGTCTCCAGTTGTTGTTGCAATCACTGTAAGTGTATAGTATCACAATAGTAATATTCGGTAATAAACTAGATATCATCCTCGAGGAACAATTAAATGCTAATAATCTTAAATCCTAATCTACTATCAATATCAATTTTATTAAGGCTACAACTCAAGTGTGAATGTTCTAAACTTAAATTAAATTTAAATAAAAAGAATATTGGATTTGAAAACTATATAAACCAAGTTTTTAGGATAGTAAATGTTATTCCCCTCAATCTTATTTCAATTAATCTATTTCCTAATTTTGTAAGTTTTAGTACTTGTAATTAAAACCCCCAATCGAGTTATTTTAATATCTATTAGTTAAGTTCTTAATACCCTCTCCCAAGGTATACAATGAAATAACTAATGCAGTAAAATTAGAATTCACATGCAACCTCTTATAAAATCAACAACCTCCTAGTTTAGTTAACTTGTCTAGGTTATATGTTGATATTAAAACCATCAAACCTCTCTCCTGAGCTAGTTAAACAGTCTAAGATATTCCTATCTATGACTAGTAAATAGAAAGCAATAAGAACACAAAGTATAGAACAAAACATCAAAATAGATTAATCAAAACACATAATTAAGGGTTCCTACAATCAAAATTATATCCTAGAATTAAAATGTTTAGCCTAACATAGTGTAAATAGTATAGAACAATGAATTAGACAAATAAGAAATAATACTATAGTCTTGATTACTTTCTTCTTCCTTGTCTTACCTTAAAAAAATCATCTAAAACCCTCATTTACTTATCTATTTATATCTCCACACTCAAGAATTCCTAACACATATTAAAACAACCAAAATTGTCTTTTTAATCACACTAACACAGTAAATGATTGTGGTAGTCTCTCTGTAGACACAAATCCAAAAATTTTGGAAACTACTAAATCTTTGCACTACTGCGGTAGTGCATCATGGTAGTCAATTGCCTAATTTTTTTTTTCTTTTCATGCTCTGGTTGCCATGGTAGTCCATTGCTCTACTACGGTAATCAGTGGATTTTTGCCATTTTGGATCTTTTTCCATCTTCTTTCCTTTGTGTACCTGTTTTCACTCAACCTGGAATTGCATAGACAACTAAGAACCTTTCCTTGGCATTAAATCACAAGCATAAATGCATAAAGACCATATTGAAATTCTCTAACTGGGAAAATGACATGCAATGTTTATATAAATGCTTAAGTACCTATATGTAAGTACATATGTCCTATTTTCTACTCAACCCATGCAAAACATTTGAAAAATACCTATAATATAGTTAATATTTGTAACACCCCAGAATTTTGCTAATGCGTATGCGTCACGATTTAAAAATAAAAATATAAAATAGGATATTATTTTTGTAGAAATATGAGAATTTAAAATAAAATAACAAAAAGAAAAAATAAAAAGAAAATAAATAATAGTTTTTACAAAAAAAAATTATTAATAATAAAATAAAATATATTTTTAATTTAAAATTTTTCAAAGAATAATAATAATAATAATACAAGGTTCATGAAAAAATAAAAAAGTAATAATGAAAAAATAAAAATATATTTATAATAATAATAATAATTGAACTAGAATCGTGTTTTATTAAAACATAGATATGGACTATGCTTTGAAAAAATAAATTATTCTTTAACTTACTCGAGCAAGCGCAAAGACGCGAGTGCAAAGACACTAGTGGTTCGTGCGTGCGCAATGTCTTGCGAAAAATAAATAGAAGTTTATTTTTCGAGCTCTAGATTAAGATTGAAAAAAAATATAAAATAAATAAAACATTAGTCGATGGAAATCAAAATTTAGTGGATTAAAAATCTAAGATGTGTTTGGAAAAAAAACAAAAACAAAAAAAAAATGAAATTAATATGGATTGGTAAAAAAAAATTAATAAAATCTAAAATTTGAGATTGTGAACAAAATCAAAACTTAGAAATTTAGATAGAAAAAAAAAACAAAAAAGGGGCATGCTTTGCATTGGTCGAAAAGAAAAATCTGGAAGATTCATGATACATGAAGAAGAATGAAGAAGATAAAGTGTAACATCTCGAAAATTCATATGAAATTTGAAAATTTATTTAGAGAATTATAAGGAATTGACGGATGAAAATTTTGGTAAGTCCTAGTTTAGCCAAATAAGGAATATAATTAATTTAACGGATTTTTGGGAGAAAATAAATGAATATAATGTATAACATGGGATATCATAGCCAAACCGTAGATTTGAACTAATCTGAATCTGAACGGCTGCAAACCGTAGATCTGAATCTGATCTTGTGATCCAACGGCCGCAAGATGATCCGCACCAACGCCTGAGCGCATAGGATAACAAAGATGGGACGCACGGAGACGATCGAGGACAATTGAACGACCGTGATCAAAACCACAAAACCACGATCACGAAGATGCACTATACGACTCCGCGCGCGCCGATCTCGACCCTTTGATCAGATCCGTGAGCGTGTCTTGAAGACGATCTCGATGCACTGAGTAATAGTCGAATTATAAAATATGAAAAAAAACATGAAAATCACCGAAAAATTAGCCAAAAATACTGAAAAATCGAGATAAATACAAAAAATGGATTTTTTTAATTCCAAAAAAAATCAAAAAATACTTATTTTCCCCTTAGAATTAGGAAATACAAAATTGTAGAAAATTTAGGTATTTTACTCCAAGAAAAACTCAGAAGTTTCTATTTTTCCCATTTAGAAATCTATATAAACCCCCCCAGGCTCTCACTTCCCTCATTCCAAAAATAAGAGTTGAAATTTCTTCTAAGTCCTCTTCTTGGCACCTCTTTCCACCTTTCTTTCCTCTTACTTGTGTGTAAGAAGTTTTTCTCTTGAGTTGGGAAATTAAGTTGGGTGATCTTCATTGGCCCGAGTACATGGGGGAATTGCTGCCGAAATTTCTGAAGAAAGCGTCACAAGGTGGAAATGATTTCTAGAACACCCTTCTATTCTTATTTAAATTTATAGCACACTCATTGTTTGTGTGTTTTTCACTGAAATCAAAGATTTTTAATTTCAGTTTCAGAATTTTAAAATTTTATTTCAGTTTTTCAGTTTTGATTCATGTTTAAGCAATTGTATCATCCATTTTATGTTAGTATCATGCTTAGGCTTTTAAATTAAAGTATGATGCATGTTTTATGAGTGTTTCATGAATTGATTGTATATATTTTGAATTTTAGTTTGATTTCATATTCTAAAATTTATTTTATGAGATCATGATATGAGAGTTAATCTGAGACGATGGTGATAATAACCACGTACCATCATAGTGGTCAAGGCGACGCTATGGATGTTCTTTTCATATGAGTTAGGTCATATGATTTTCAAACCTAAGTACTTGAGGGTCATGTACCACAGTACCTTGTGAGTCACCATGTGTAATAGGTTGATGCAGACGCGTACTATTAATGGGTTGATGTCGAGTGGGCCCCGTTTACTTAGTTAAGAGCATCAAGGGATTTAAGGCCCTTTTGGTTTGAGGCTCGACTTGAACAAACTGTTGTTTGAAATGCCTAATGATTGCAAGTGTGTGAATTAAATTGTGTTATGAGTTTGAATATGAAACATGGTTATTCGAAAATGGTCCACTGGGCTATGTGCTCACTCCTTCATTTCTTATTTTTTTCAGGAACCTATGAAGCTGTTGAACATGGATAGTTCTTAGAAAGTTTCTACCTTATTATTTTTAGAATTTTTAAGGGCATGTTGCCCAAAGTTTAAATCTTTTCTACTGAAAAGCATTCTGAAGTTTTTCGCTGTAATAATTAAGTTTTGAATAGTTTTGTAATTTCAATTTTTTCTATTATGAATAAAGTAGTTTGAATTTCTTTATCTCTTTTAATTTGCCTTGATTTTATTAAAGTGAGAATTTTGTATTCTTGAATTTGTATACAAAGGCACGAGATATTGAAAAAGAAAAGAACAAGTGTATGTCACTTATAAAGTAACATCGGCCCGACCCACTAGTTGGTTAAGTCCACTATCAAGAAAATGGTGGTTATGTCCAATGCTTAAAGATACAGGGGTTGGGGTGTTACATGAAGCAAATAACAAGAAGGAAATCTAGAATTGGGAAGTTGTGTTGCTAGTCCGTGAATGAAGAGGAACGATGGAGAAAAGTGGGGGTTTTGATGACTGAACAAGGTACTGGAATCAAATCAAAGAAGAAGAACATGGCTAGTGCGGCTTTAGTGTTCTAGGGCATCATCCAAAAGAGGAAAAACGAAGAACAATCTAGTTTTGGGCATGAAATCTGGGTTTTGACGGGGCAAATCAGTTGAAGAACAAGATCTAGGGCATGATTTCGATTGGTAATTGCAGTTGGTGTGTAATGTCTGTGATGCATGAATGGAAGAACAAAATCTAGGTTTTTGGGGTTTTCAATTGTGTTGTGCATTTTTGGTTTGGATTTGCCGATTTGGAGCAAGAACAAAACGGAAGAATGTGATTGTCAGGCTCTTGATGGGTGGTTTGGGCATCTTTGTTTAGATTGTTGTGATGAGGCGAGCTTGTGATTTGAGGATTGAATTTTCTGGTTGTGTATGTTGGTCATGATTTGGGGATGGGTGTGTGTGTGTAATGAACAGCTGTTGGTGCATTATTTGGATGAAGAAGATAAGTTGCAAGCCGTGATTGTTGAGGAGTTGGGTTTGTGTTGGTGCAAGTCGTGATTGTTGAGGAGTTGGGTATGATGCTTGCTGGTCGTGGTTTATGTTTGATTCTATTATTTTTGTGTGTTTATTGTTGATTGTTGTTGTTGCACTCAAACGAAGAAGAAAGCTGAAATGAAGAAGCAAGCAGCAGCAGATTTTTTTTTTTTTTTGGGTTCATTTTTGGGTTCCGATTGCAAAAAACAAGGGAGATGATACCCAAAAACAAAAAAAAAAAATTAGGTTTAAAGTTATGATGTAAATCTTTGGTGTGTGTAGTTGATTTTGTAATTTTCTGGTTGAGGAATATGAAGAACAAAGAGGAAATTGGAGTGCTGGAAATTAATTTGAAAGTTTGATGATGCTGCTGAATGTGTTGAGGTTGTTGAACAAGAAAAATGAATATCAACTTCAGCTACTTAGCGCGATTGATTATATAGTTGTCGGATATTGATTTTGGGACATTGAGTTAAGTTGTTGAACAAAGAAGAAACTAGCAACATGTTGGTTTTGGATTAAGTGTTGTTGGACGTACAACAAACTATGACGGTGGACTACGATTGAGGATGCGATCCAAAAACCTTAAGGTACAAAAATTATTTTTAGTCATTTATTTATTTATTTATTTCTGTGATCTTGAACCAAAGTAAATTGAGTATAAATTATTAAAATTATCTAACTTATTTTAAATGTTTAGAAAATTTAAAAAGGGAATTTTAATACTTTAGAATCCCAAATTAAAAAAAAAAGATTTTAACTGTTAGAATTCTAATTTAGTTAGGAATAATTTTTTTTTATAATAAACGAGGAATAATATTAGAAGATAAAAACCTAATTATTTGAATTAGTTGGAAACATGAAAAAATAAACCTTTAGCAAGTTAAATCTTTCATAAGAAAAATGAAATATTAAATCCTGAAACTAAATTTGTAACATTTAGAAGTCTTATTTTGTTCGTAACAAATTTATTTACGATAGGGATAGATTATTTAAATCTATGGAGATTATTAAGTGATAAAATAGAAATTTGGGACTTAGTTCAAATATTAAATATAAAAATCTCATTCTAAGTGAAATAAGATATGTTGAACATAAATTATTTATTTTTAGAACCCGATTTAAGTTTTAATGTTTTTAAATTTATTATTCGGATCTAAATAAACTGATTTAGAAATGAATAAATTGTAGAAGCTTAGAAATCAATTATTAAAGTTTTTAATGACAGATTAAGAAATTCGAAGAACTTAGAAATGATTTTATTTTAATTTTATGAAATTCTAGGAATAACTCAAAATTAGTTGAAGTTGATATTTAAACTTTATAATTAATTTAGAAACTATTTAGACTTAAGAATATCTTAGATTAGATTGAATATGAATTAGGAACTTAAAAAATTTCATTGATTGTTAAATTTCAGATTTGACAATTTTATAGTATCGGAATACTCGAAGGAAAGCAAAGAGCCTTGAAGATCGACGAAATCAGGTAGGCGTGATTTTCTTGCTCATGCGTATTATATAAATTTTAAATTCAAAGCATTTGTTTGAATAATTCTAGGTTATTAGAATTTTATTAGGATATTGATTGAAATTATTTGGTATGCTTGAATGATGTGTGATAAATGATTATTTAATTATTGCATGCATAAAAAGGAAAACATGCACTTAGATTTCATCATTTATTCATGTAAACTGTCATTTTCAATAGCATGCATTATTTAATAAATTTTTTATTGTATTGTGTGATGCTTGGTGTGATTGAAATTCATTGTAAAACTAAAATAAGATGAAGGATTATTAAGAATCCACGTACCGGTACAATTGACGAACCTAAAGTGGATCGAGGTGGTATCTCCTATAAGCCACCGCTTGAGATTGGCTAGCTACAAGACAGATCATAGGTATTCCCAACCATGAGCTGCCTGCGACAGCTCCAAGTATTTGGGAGATGGTATGAGCTATAGTAAGTACACTCTCTTAGGCGGTGATATCGTGATTTGTGACATGACTAATTTTAGATGGTACTTGAGACTTTCTATGATTAGACGAGATCATGGGGAATACTGAGAGGCATCTCCAACCTCTTCCGATCTTAGACTTGACTAAAACCAAATGAGTGTTTGAAACGCCTAATGTTTGAAAGTGTTTGTAATGTTTTGGATTTTGGTCTGTATAGTGCATGTAATGTGTAGAAATGATCCACTGGGTTTTCGAGTTCACTCCTATTTTGTTTTTCAGGTGGACACAGACATAGAGTACTGTAACCTGCGTCAGAAGACTTTCACTTTTGAGTGGAAAACTCATGGGGGAGGTTCTCGGGATAGGAGGCTTTAGAGGTTGTATTTTTGTTTATTTTACATGTAACAGAACTGAATATATAGTTTTCATTTGAATTTAGTATCATTGTTTTACTATATTTATTTTGATTTTGGATTTCAGATGATCAAGTTAGTTTAAAATGATTTTAAAGATTTCATCCACTGTCGCATTTACTTTGGTAGTTTTTCTTTTTTGTTACATGAATTTCCAGTGAAATGAATTGAAATTTATGATTTGTAATTTGTGATTGATGATTCATGATTTTAGACTTTCTATCAAAAACTTAATTTTGAAGAAAAGATTTTGATGGAAAGAAATTTTCAATAGCAGTCTGATTCTCAACGGACGACGACCCATATCATGTGATGGGAGGTTCGTTTGAGAGTCGGGGTGTTACAAATATGGTATCAGAGCCCGGTATCACGATACACTGGGTTAGACTTTAGTTCACCGAATCTGATTTCATTGAATTGGAGATTTTCATCGGATTTGATTTTCATTGAAAAATAAATTTTTCGTTTGAATTGATTTCTTCGACAAAGGATTTAAAAAAGTGGATAGGATTTGGTTTTTCACTAGAATGAGGTTTTGAACTTAATTGTGAAAGACACTCGATGATGCAAACATATTCAAGTATTATTATTGATGTGACTTGAGTAGAGGTAGTGATCCCTGATAGTTGACCTTCTTTAAGGATAAAGGTCCCTCAAGGGCTGATTTAGTTAGATCTTCTTCTGTGGAAGTATGTACCAGAGGGTTGACCTTTATGTTGACTAAAGGTCCTAGAAGATTTCATTATTAATATGCTGGAAAGGTCCAAGATGATAGTACTTTAAATGGATGGTATCATGAGAAATAATTGCCTAAAAAAATGGTTAGGTGTTAACTTGGTGGCTAGAAGTCTAGGAAAAGACTAGGGTGATGCCCATGTACTTGAGTTCACAGTCGCAAGTGTGACTCAAGTACTGGTAGGCATCCTTGAGAGTCTGATGTCTATGCAGGGTAGACATTCCTGACGCTTTGACTTCTATTTTGGAAAGACATCCTTGAGGGTTGATGGCTACACAGGAAAGGTTTAGAACTTGAGACGAGGGTATCACATTGAAGTTTTATGAAGTCAAACTTAGCAATCCTACTGAAGGATATACTAGCCAAATAAAGTAATGAGACCCTAGGTCTAAATAGATACCGAGTGTTGTTTCGGGAGTACAGTGGATCATAAATTAATTAAAAGCTTTTAAGGCATACGTTAGAGACTGATAATGTGTTTGAACGCACACTTGTTGGTTAGGACTCGAGTCTAGGTGGATCCTGTATCTCTGATCTCTATGTAGGATGGGTTGCATAGGGATTTGGGGGTACGGAGGAATCTTGGATTTGGAGAATGAAGGACCATGTTTGGTGAGTGATCGATTTCTTTGGCTGAACTTGTATGCACTGTATTGTATTAGGATGGGGCGGTACAGTATGGTGGGTCTTGCGTCACCCTTAGAACACGTCTGTGGGTGCATTATCTTGCTACTTTTAACCAAGGGCCCAGTTAAAAATGGTGGGATAGTTACAGTCATGGATATCGAGACACTTGCGCCATTGTTTGGGTGTAATGTAATTCTGGGTGGAAGTATGTGTGGAAGGGCGAGTGTGGGATGGGGCACACAGACCTGGAAGCACAGATGAAGCTTGGGGTTGCATTATGCTAGCGTGCATTGTTTGCTTGTTTGTTGGGTGATTGTTTGTTGCATATGTGGTTTGATTATTTGAGTATTATAACCCAAACTCCTGTACCCACAAACAGACGAAATGCTGTTGATTTAGAAGCATAAACCACTAGATAACTGAGACAAAGCGAAAACTTAGAGACAATGCACCTAGAGTCATAGTAGCACGATAACGCGACAGGGTATAGATGGGTAGGAAGCTATAATACTTGGGTTAGGATATCATAGTTCTTATACTAAACCACGTTAAAGGTTGTGAACTCGTAGTTCTTCTCAATATTAATTCAGAAAGAAAGCTATGTTCATAATCTTTTCATTGAAAATAGGACGTACATTACTCCAAAATCATCAATGACAAATGAAGACGTGATACCTCAAGATAAAAAGGAGGATTTTGGAACTAACTAGTTGCATGAATAACTTGAAGAAATTTTAGTTGATTATTAGGGAATGCTTTCAAAGGAGCAACAAATTGACATCATTTGCCATTGCAAGACGATGAATCTGATGAATGGGATCTGATTGAAGATGGAAGTGTCCTATAAGTAGGATTAGAGTAGCGCAGCGGAAGCATAATGGGCTAGTGTAAAATATAGATCGATTGACAACCCTAGTCAACTTAATTTAAATTCGAGGATAAAATTTTATTTAAGGGGGGTAGATTGTAACACCTCAGAATTTTGCGAATGCGTACGCATCATGATTTAAAAATAAAAATACAAAATAAGATATTATTTTTGTAGAAATATGAGAATTTAAAATAAAATAACAAAAAAATAAAAAAAATTAAATCATAGTTTTTACAAAAAAATATTAATAATAAAATAAAATAGATTTTTTATTTTAAAATGTTTAAATAATAATAATAATAATAATAATAATTGCACTAGAATCGTGTTTTATTTAAATATAGATATGAACTATCCTTTGGAAAAATAAATTATTTTATAGCTTACTTGCGCGAGCGCGAAGGCGCGAGTGCGAAGATACAAGTGGTGCGTGCGTGCACATTGTCTTGAAAAATAGATAGAAGTTTATTTTTCGAGCTCTAAATTAAGATTGGAAAAAAATATAAAATAAATAAAACATTAGTCAATGCAAATCGAAATGTTAGTGGATTAAAAATCTAAGGTATGTTTGGAAAATAAAACAAAAATAAAAAAAATGAAATTAATATGGATTGATTGAAAAAAAAATCTAAAATTTGAGATTGTGAGCAAAGGTGAAAACTTAGAAATGTAGATAAAAAACAAAAACAAGGGACGTGTTTTGCCTTGGTAAAAAAAAAAATCTGGAAGATTCATCACCCAAGAAAAAGAATGAAGAAGATGAAGCAAATAACGAAGAAGGAAATCTCGAATTTGGAAGTTGTGTTGCTGGTTTATGAATGAAGAAGAACAATGAAGAAAAGTGGGGGTTTTGATGACCAAACAAGTTACTGGAATCGAATCAAAGAACAAGAACATGGCTGGTGCGACTTTAGTGTTCTAGGGCATCGTCCAAAAGAGAAAAAACGAAAAACAATCTGGTTTTGGGCATGAAATCTAGGTTTTGATGGGGCAAATTGGTTGAAGAACAAAATCTAGGGCATGATTTCGGTTGGTAATTGCAGCTGGTGTGTGATGTCTATGATGCATGAACGGAAGAACAAAATCTAGGTTTTTGGGGTTTTTCGGTTGTGTTGTGCGTTTTTGGTTTGGATTTGTTGATTTGGAGCAACAACGAAAGGGAAGAACGTGATTGTTGGGTTCTTGATGGGTGGTTTGTTGTCTTTTTTTTAGATTGTTGTGATGAGATGAGCTTGTGATTTGAGGATTGAATTTTCTGGTTGTGTATGTTGGCTGTGATTTGGGCGTGGGTGTGTGTGCGTAGTGAGCAGCTGCTGGTGCATTATTTGGATGAAGAAGATATGTTGCAAGCCGTGATTGTTGACGAGTTGGGTTTGTGTTGGTGCAAGTCGTGATTGTTGAGGAGTTGGGTATGATGCTTGCTGGTCGTGGTTTATGTTTGATTCTAATATTTTTGTGTGTTTATTGTTGATTGTTGTTGTTGCACTCAAACGAAGAAGAAAGCTGAAATGAAGAAGCAAGCAGCAGATTTTTTTTTTTTTTTTGGTTCATTTTTGGGTTCCGATTGCAAAAAACAAGGGAGATGATACCCAAAAACAAAAAAAAAAATTAGGTTTAAATTTATGATGTAAATCTTTGGTGTGTGTAGTTGATTTTGTAATTTTCTGGTTGAGGAATATGAAAAACAATGAGGAAATTGGAGTGCTGGAAATTAATTTGAAAGTTTGATGATGATGCTGAATGTGTTGAGGTTGTTGAACAAGAAAAATGAATATCAACTTGAGCTACTGAGCGCGATTGATTATATAGTTGCCGGATATTGATTTTGGGACATTGAGTTAAGTTGTTGAACGAAGAAGAAACTAGCAACATGCTGGTTTTGGATTAAGTGTTGTTGGACGTATAGCAAACTACGACAATGAACTACGATTGAGGATGCGATCCGAAAACCTTAAGGTACAAAAATTATTCTTAGTCATTTATTTATTTATTTATTTAGGTGATCTTGAACCAAAGTTAATTGAGCATAAATTGTTAAAATTATCTAACCCATTTTAATTGTTTAGAAAATTTGAAAATGGAAGTTTAATACTTTAGAATCCCAAGTTTTTTAAAAAAAAAAGATTTCAACTGTTAGAATTCTAATTTAATTAGGAATAATTTTTATGCAATAAATGAGGAATAACATTAGAAGATAAAAACCTAATTATTTGAATTAGTTAGAAACATGAAAAAAAAATAAACGTTTAGAAATTTTAAAAATATCTATTTCTAAAGATTCTATATTCAAAAATATTGATATTTTTGAATAATAATAATTTAATTTAAATTAAATTGAATTTACTTTTTCATTCAATAAGTTTGTCTTTTACACCCGCGCCCCCCCCCCCCCCCCCCCCCCCCCCCCCCCCCCACCGCCCCCCCCCCCTCCCCTCCTGTTTTTTTTTTTTTTTTTTCTTTTCCTAATTTCGGGGTGGTGGGGGGTGT
>JAJIYU010007080.1:0-19609 GCA_030144865.1 Tinospora cordifolia | reverse complement strand
TGAAGGATGCTTATGTGTTTGTGAAGACATGTGAGGTGTGCCAAAAATAGGGGAACATATCCAAAAAGAATGAGATGCCCTTAACTACGTTTGTAGAAGTTGAATTATTTGATGTGTGGGGCATAGACTTCATGGGTCCCTTTCCTCCATCGAATGGCAAGCAGTACATACTTCTAGCTATGGATTATGTCTCTAAATGGGTGGAAGCAGTGGCCACGGCAAAGAATGATGCACGAGTAGTTCTTAAATTCCTCACAAGAAATATTTTCTCTCGCTTTAGTACTCCTAGAGCCATTGTGAGTGATGAAGGAACTCATTTCTACAACAAGGTCTTCAATAATCTTCTCAGCAAGTACGGCGTAAGGCACAAAGTCACCTTACCATAACATCCTCAAACCAATGGGCAGGCTGAGGTTTCCAACCGAGAAGTCAAGGCTATACTGCAGAAGACAGTTGGAACAAACCATAAGGATTGGGCTCAAAAGCTAGATGATGCATTATGGGCATACAGAACAGCATTTAAAACACCAATTGGTATGTCGCCATATCAGTTGCTATATGGAAAGTCTTGCCATTTACCTTGTGAGTTGGAGCATAGGGCCTACTGGGCTATCAAAAAGCTGAACTTTGATGCAACAGCATGTGGAGAGAACCGTTTACTTCAGTTGGTTGCATTAGATGAGTTTCGTCGGGAAGCCTTTAAAAACAACACTATTTATCGAGAAAGAATGAAGAAATGGCATGATCAGATTATCAAGAAGAAGGAGTTTCAACCTAGCCAGCAAGTCCTATTATTCAACTCAAGATTGAGATTATTTCCTGGAAAGTTAAAGTCTCGTTGGTCCGGGCCGTTCTTAATAACACAAGTCTTTCCGTATGGTGTTGTTGAGGTGCAAAGCTTGCAAGATGGACACAAATTTTAGGTGAATGGTCAGCATTTGAAGATCTTCTATGAAGGAATGAAGCAAACTGTCTCACTGACAGTGCTGAAGGAGTGAAGCAGCTTATCCTCGTCGAGCTGATGACATTAAAAATAGCGCTGACTGGGAGGCAACCCACTTTAGGAATTAGTTTATTTACATTTTCAGTCAGTAGTTAATTTTTTATACAGAAATTAGGTATTTGCACTTACAATGGCTTAAAAGAGTCCACAAACACTACAGATTACAGTTGATACACTGGTTACCTCAGTCATTAGTTTATAGAACAGAAAATATTCTGGTGACCGCGGTCCACACATTGGTGACCGCGGTCAACAAGATGCATGATTTGATTGATAAACTAGTGACCGCGGTCACCAAAACGGTGGATTTGGCCCCAATTTTAAGACTTAACACATGGACCGCGGTCCATGCGTTGTATATAGGCACAATTGCAGTTATTGTGGCTCATTTGTGCATTGGAAATTTTGGATTTTGTGTGATTTCTGCAAGTACTCTTCAAAGTTAAGGTTTTTCATCCTTTTTCAAGCAAGATGTAAGTGTTTTACTTCGATTTCTTTCTAGTTTTTTGCATTTGTTTAGGTGTTTATGTGGTTTTAGTTGAGTTGGATAGTTTAAAATGATGTGGAAATGATTTTGATGGTTTGAAATAGTTTTAGATTGCTTTAATAGTTATTGTAAACCAAAGATTGATCTATTTCTCTTCTTGACTCTGAGAATGTCTTCTATTGGATACATTTGTGCACTAATGGATATTCACACTCATTTTCATGTGTTAGGATGTTTCATATATGTGTTGATATGATGAAATGCACTAATTGATTCATGAAATGTGGTGTATCTTGTCCAAATTCTAAATTTTCATCATCATGTAAACAAGTATGAGTTCAATGTAGCATGACAAGTGCGTTATAATGGCAATGACATCATATATTGAATGTATGTGTTGGGGATTTTGAATAGTAAAATATTGTTATATGTATGAACCCTGTTGTTTCCTTGGTGTAATTTCTATGATTGTAGGGCGCCAAGAATGAAACACCCAACGTCCAAGGGTAAACAACCTGCAGCCCCACCACCACCAGCGGACAGAGCACACTTTCGAACAGCCGCTGCAAAACAACGGTTCAACATTATACAGTCCAACAGATATTTAATACTAAAGAGAGGTATTATGTTGATGCAAGAAGAGTGTGACTTGGGGATTGACACAGTTATAGCCAGTCGTCACTGGGAGAGGTTAATCAAAGCTCCGGGAACCACAGTAGTCCCGCTTGTACAAGAATTCTATGCTAATGCCGCTGATAGGGAAGGTACAGCAGTATGGGTCAGAGGAAAGTGGGTGCAGTTTGGAGCGGCAGCAATCAATGAAGTTTATGGGTTGCCAGCAGATACACCGGACGAGTATTACAATTTACTTCCCCGCTATGATCCAGATGAGGTGCTCAGAACACTATGCATTGAGGGGGCCTCATGGAATTGCTATAATGATCGGCCAGTCAACCTAATGAAGACAATGTTCCAGACTGCTGCAAAGGTTTGGCTATATTTGGTTTGCGCTAACCTTCTTCCATCGCTGGCTATTAACAGGGTAACGGTGGAACGGGTCGTTCTTGTGTACTGCATCATGAAAGGGGTACCTATCAACATTGGCACAATTATTTCTAGTTCTATTCGGTCCACCATCGATAGGACCAATGTTGGCCTCCCGCATCCTACATTGATCACTAAATTATGCAAGAGGGCTGGAGTGCAATGGGAGAAGAATGAGCCCCGTCTGAAGATGAAGGATCATATTGCAGTAAAGATGCTGACTGACACTCCTGCTAAGAGGCACCATGCCCCTTCTGAGCCTCAGAAACCATCGTCAATCCCATCACCCTCTGCTCCTCCACATCCTGCTAGTGTTCCACTACCGTCTTCTGCTGCTGGTGGATCTTCATCCTCTAGCACACCATCTGAGGAGCATCGCACATTGCATTTGCTGACATACATGACAGAATGGATGCGTAGGAAGGACCCGGAGATGGCTGTTGCATTTCCACCACCCCCTTGTTTTGTTCCCTATTCAAAGATGACATGTTGTGTTCCGACAGTACCACCACCCCAGCCTATGGATGCTGCTGCTGATAATGATGATGATGATGATGCAGATGGTGGTGATCATTTTAATGATTTTATCACGGAGGAGGAGATGTTTGGTGCAGATCTTTGAGCACCGAAGCTGAATGTTTATTTTCCTTTCCTTGCTTTTGTTGATTGTTGCCTTACTTAACACTCTTGACTTTCAGTTCTTTCTTGTTTACTTGTGTTTTTTTTTAAATGAACCATGTTGATCGTATTCTGCTTTCAAATCCAGACTAATGTTTCTTTTTGGCTTTTTGTGAATGCATGTGTAACACGTTGCCACGTCCATGTTTCGAAATCTATGTGCCCTTGAGGACAAGGCACAGAATAAGTTTGGGGGTATGTGCGCAATATTCTTTGCATTCTTCTTCAACTGCAAGCTTAAAGTTCAAGGTTTAAGGTTCAAGTCAATTTTGTTTTACTGATTTTAGTTGCAGTATTTTTTTATTATTATTTTGAGTAGCTCATAGCATATAGAACTAGAATCATTTAATTAGTGTAAATGCATAGGCATATTAGTTAGGACATGAACATATAGGTGTCAGTTAAGTTAAAATCATGCCATATCTCTAAAATTTTTGTTTTTCACTGAGTAACCAATGAAATGAAAAGTTCTTCTAGTGTGATGAGACAAAGAATTAGTGTACTTTCAACCAATCTGTGTGTTTGGTTTGTCTGAAATTTGACCTTGACAGATCTTTGTAGTCTTAGGTGGACTGAGACTCTGTGTCATAAAATAACACTTTGAACTCATCCCACGTCAAATTGGTTTCATCTATTGTGGGGTCATTAACTATCATTTCCCACCAATGGTATGCCAATCCCACTAGTTGATGCACGGCCAACGCTACTCTTCTGGGTCCCTTAGTTCCCATTGCATTCAATATTTGTTCATTTCCATAAACCACTTATCTGCTGCAAAGTGGTCAATCATTCCTTCAAAAGTGTTTGGTCTTAACTTTTGAAATTCGATCAACAAATCTCTTTATGTTTTATCATAACCAATGGCTCTGCTCCTGGGCATTACGTCAGTCGAACCCGCCTCCTGCTAAGTTTGCGTCTGAACAGGTGCTGGGGGTGGCATTGAAGTGGACGGTTGTAACTTCTTGACTACTTGTTCCACCACTCTTTGGGTGATTTCGACTATTACCCTCTTTGTGATGTCCATGATCGTCTCTTCAGTGACTACCGTCCTCACGGGTGTTGCTGCTATAGGAGGGTCCTCATTTCTTAGATCCGGTCTACCCCTCACATTTTCTGGTCTTTTGTCCTTCCTAGGTCTGCCTCTTCCCCGTGGCATGGTCTGTAGCAAAATTTCTGTTAGTAGGTCAAAATTAACAATAACCATTTATTTCTGACCTCCCTATGATCTTTCCAAAATTTTTGCACTACCATGACTCTAAGTTCATGTATCTAAGTTCTCGATTTATCTCTGTGGCCTTAGGGGTTTATGCTTCTAAGTCAGCAGCATGTCATCTATTACTGGGTAATAGAATTTGGGTTTAAATTATCTAACCAACCATATAGTCACATAATAATGACCATACAGCAATCATACAATCAAGCATGCCAACATAATGAAATCTTGAGCTTTAATCTATGCTTCCAGGTCTAGGTACCCCATCCTACCCTCGCCCTTCCACATAGACCTCCACTCAGAATTCCATTACACCCATTACAGTGGCGCAAATGACTTGATTCCCATAGTTGTCACGTCCCATTGTGTTGATCAGGCACAATGTAGAATGCGCATCTGTAAACTTACTCTAAGGATGAAGTTAGACCCACTATGTTGTACTGCCCCATCCCAGTACAACTCAGTGCGTACAAGTTCCTACAAATACACCGAGTATTTGCCAAATAGGGTCTGTCATTCTCCGAATCCAGGATTCTTCCATACCTCCAAATCCTTATGCACCCCCATCCTACATAGAGATCAGAGATATAGAGTCCTCGTAGGCTCATGTCCTGACCAAACAAGTGTGCGTTTAACACGTTCCTGTTTCTAACCTATATCCTAAGAGCTTTTAACTTTATTTATCATCCACTGTACTTTGTAGACAACACCCGGTCTCTACATAAACCTACGGTCTCATCGTCGACACCTTTCAACCCTTTAATCGGAGAAATCAAATCAATCGATAAATTCGTTTGTCAGTGAAAAATTAATTTTGAAAAAATTTTCACGTCTAGCCCAGTACATCATAATACCGAGCTCTTATACCATATTTGTAACACCCCAATATTCGACTGAACCTCCATTCACGTGTCGTTTCACGTGGGGATCGTCGTCCGATGAAAATCGAAATGCTACTTAATTCTTTCATAATTTCACAAATGAATTTTAAACAAAATAAAATAAATCATAAATACGAACAAAAACATGCAGCGGAACAAAACTTCGTTCAAAAACTCCAACAAGTCTTAAACATTAGTCACAAAAGAGTTTCCATTTGTACATTCCCAAAACATTTAGTTACATTTCGTCAGTAAAGAAAAAAGGGAAAAACAAAATACTTACGAAGCTTACATATTTTAGCAAAAGGAGAAACTACTACCCAAAGGTTTCGAAAACAAGACAACTTAGTGGAAAGTGACGTCTAGTCAAGTTTTGTCTCTAGGGTTACCTATAAAATAAATATTGGGTAAGCTCGAAAGCCCAGTGGATCATCCCTACACACCACAAGCATTATACAAACCAAATTCAAAACATTACAAACACTTACAGGCATTAGGCGTTTCAAACATTTATTTGTTTTAATCGTAGTCTAAGACCGAAAGAAGGTTTAGATGCCTCTCGGTATTCCTTGTGATCTCGTCTAATCATAGAAAGTCTCGAGAAGTTATCTAAAATCAGTCAAGTCCTTAGTGTGACAGCCTAAGAGAGGGTACTTATTGTAGTCTCGTACTAACTCTCAAAGACTACTAGCTGTAACAAACAGCTATGGTTGGAAACCCCTACGATCTACCTTGTGGCGCGATGGTCTCGAACAGTGACATATAGGAGATGTCAACTCGACCCGCCTCGGGCTCGTCGATCGCACTGGTACGTGGGTTCTTAATGATCCTTTAATCTTATTTTAATTTTTGTAACAAAACAAACACCATAATTCAATGCATACGTAACATGTAAGCAATTTAGAAATATGTTGAAACTTCAATTAAAGGGAATGAATGAAGAATATTTACCAAATCTTTTGGAATGCATGTAATGAAATCTAATAACAAGTTATCCATTCATCGAACACTCAAAACAATCAAATTTAAGCAAGTTCATAGTGTGATTTATTCTAAGCTACCAGACAAATGCTTTGAATTAAAAATTTGCATAATATGAGTGAAAGAAGGAATCACGCCCACCTAAACTTTCGGATGTTTCTCTACCTCTTCGTTGTTAGCGATCGTCTTAAAAAATTTATCTGCAAAAGTAATTATATTATGATGACTTCTCAATCAATATTTCCTATTAATTTCCCTACCAATAATTTTCTCGATGAATTATATAATTTTGGAGATCTCTTCGTACCATTAATAAATTAAGTGGTCTTTAATTTCTTATTCTTTTTGTTATAATTAAATCATTTACAGAATAATTAAGAATAAAATAAGACTTCTATTTGTCAAGTCTTTAGTCTTATTCAGAGTTGAGAATTTTAATCTCTCACTATTCTTAGAATTTTACTAAGATCATTTATAGAGCTAATTCAAATAATTATCATTCATTTGATTTCCTAATTTAAATACTTAACTACTTAAATAATTAAGTACTTGAATAAATTTTTTAATTTTTTTCTACTTAATTTAAATACTTAAATAAATGGAAATACATTAGTTAATTTTGTTCCTCAAATCTTAGTATTTTGTCATTATAAAACTTTATGGTTCTAACCAATGCATATCAATTTATTTGCATTATATTAGATTCCAATTCAAGTTATATTGATAAACCTTACTACAGTTTCATTATTGAATAAACATACTGAAATCACATTAATCAAAATCTTTGTAACTTCCTTACCTCGTTATTTCGGTCACCCACGAGTTGATGAGGAACATTGCTACCAGATTTTAGATTCCTCTCCTCCCTGTCTGTTTCATCCCCAAACCAGAATTCTGGTTCTCTTCTACTTCAATTCTGCAATGCCGGACTATATTGTAGTTTCAAACCAAGAATCTTCCCTCAATTTCGTTTCAACTTCACCATGAATTCCAGCAAGATCCTCAATTTTCTGCTTGAGTTAGATCGTGCTTCACTTAATAGAAAGTCTAGAATTTACATGTCCCTGGTTCCTGCATTCAATCACGCTACCCACTGAATCACTATCTGTGACCTCACCGATTAACCATTCTATTATCTCAACCAGGTTCAATTCAACGCAAACAAGAGGACTGAAATCAAATTTCAGCTTCTTACCTCCCCTATTTTACTTCCTCTATGTTGTAACCGATACTCTATTCAACTAAAAACCAGCTGCTTCAATCTTTTAGTCTGTCGTGCGTTCAATTGAATTCTTTCATCACTGCCTTTCCTCTGTTCTTGATTGCAACAGTCGAACCCAATTTATCCAGAACCTCCAATGCTCTCGTTCAGCTACCACCGCTAGTCGTGCTCTGTTTCAGTCTCCAACCTAGAATTTCTGATATAAATTCTGGTTCCTCAGTTCACTCAATCCGGTCTGCACTCTTCTTTTTTAACCAACCTTCCAGACGTTTTCTTTTCTTCTTCAGTTGTCTTCTTCTTCTTCTTCTTCTTCAATCGCACAAGTTCAGTTCATTGACCAGCATCTAGTCTGTCTGCAGCTCATCTCCTCCGACCGTCTTCCCCTTTTTATAGACAACAGAGACTGTTCTCGAACCTCTCCAGCTCACCGCCAAAACGCTTCCTTGAATGTTCCCGATCCATCTCTTCACCGACTAGATTCGAAGAAACCCAAATTTTTCGGTTTAGAATTTCATTCTCTACCGCTCAATTCCACCGAAATTCAAACTTTGGTTTACTATGCCTAATTTTATTTCATAATCGTGATTTTCCTTCTATTTACTCATCTTATTTCTTTATCCAATTCATAAATTCAGCATTTTTATGAGTAATGAGTATCTGATTTAAATCTATTTAAGTTATATAATTTTCAAAATTTATTTTATTTATTTGTCCTTGGCATAAGTTATATCATTTTCAAAATTTATTTTATTTTATTTTATCTTTTTTTTTACATAGACTACAAAATTTGGGGTTGTTACAACTAGGATGACCACATTGACCAGAGTTGACCAAGTTTGGCCAATTGATTGAAACGGCTCGGGTCGATCGAAACGGAGCAGGAACAGTGAAATTAGAGATTAGGTCACTGCATGAATAGAATTGAAATTGAGTTTAACTGATGCAGATTTGATAGATTACTATGGGACTGGGCCAGTTGTCGACGGGACATCGGTGCGTAGGATGCAAGGTGAGTAATTTGACTTAGGTATTTTTCGTGACATTTATTCCTTATATAAAACTTGTATGAAATGACATGATTTAAATGGTTTCACAAGTCTTAGATACATCTAATTGGTTTTTAGATTGGTAGATGTACACTACTAGTGAGACCATAGGCTCGAGGGCTGAGCGTCAAGGTTAGGGTACTTGATGTGATTGTGATAGACTCGAGGTTCGAGCGCCAGGGGTTAGGGCATATGATCGATGCGCCTAGCTCACGAACCTACTCAAGTCATGGCACTTGAGGACCGAGCGAGGGGTTAGGGTATTCGCGAAGTACGCCTAGCTCACGACCCATTCGAGTGGCCAGTACGCCTGACTCAGATGCTGCTCGAGCAATGACCATAGGTTGGGTTTGTGGAGTTAACCTAGCCTGGATATTTTTTTCTTATTGGCATGAATTTGAGATGTTTTCTGAAACTGATGCACTGTTTATAACTGTTTTCATACTATGCTATGCTTTCGAATGTCATATTATTTTTACTACTCGTGCATACATGCATTGTTTTGGAGTATTGGTTATAGATAACATGCTAATCTTCCTACTCACTGAGCCACGTTGATTTTAGGCTCACTACTCTATCATCATTTTAGGTTCTATAGCAGCTGACAAAGGGAAAAGTGTAGTAATCGCCTGACTCCCTCACCATTCTGTCCCTGTTCTTTTGATCTTTTGATTAGAGGTTGGTCATTTTGTACACATGTAAGGGGTCATTATGTATTTTGGACAAGACTATTGTTTAATGAAATGTTTCTACTTTGGATGTTACTCACTTTTGCTTTTAAGTATCCCAGTTATTCTGATATTGTTTATTGTATGAGTTTTGGAATGGGCTTAATAGTGGTCGGGCGAACTCCACTTGGTGAGAGGGTTCGTCAGGCCACTGTGTCAGTCGGGCTACCCTTGGCTTAAAGAAGGGGTCCTGACAATAATGTGTGTGAATAGCGGTATAATGTGAGAATAATTTCATAATAATGCGGGGTTAAATGAATAATGCGCGCATATAATTTTCTAAGATATATTGACCAACAGCTACATTTTTATACGCGTATTATTTGATCATTATCGCTATATGTTTATACGCGCATTATTCAATTTTATCCCTACATTATACCACATTTCGCGGGTTATATATACAATTATTCATGCATTATTCGATCGTTATTGCTAGATTTTTATACGGACATTATTCAATCTTTTTACTACATTATACAACATTTCACGGGTTATTGATACCATTATTGACGCATTATTCGATCGTTATCGCTAGATTTTTATATATACATTATTCGATATTTATCCCTATATTATACTACATTTTACTAGTTATATATATATACCATCATTCACGAATTAATTATTCAACTGTTATCGCTAGATTTTTATACGCGTATTATTCAATATTTATTCCTACATTATACCACATTTCACGTGTTATATATACCATATATATTATTCATACAATATTCAATCGATTTCCCAACATTTTTATATATGCATTATTCTAGCATTATACCTATATTATACCACTATTCACGGGTTATATCATTATTCACGCATTATTCTATCGTTATCCCTACATCTTTATAAGCACATTATTCGATTGTTATGCCTACATTATATCACCATTCACGAGTTATACCATTATTCATGCATTAGTGGTATTATATAGGTATAACATATGAATGACATATGTGTATAACGTAATAAGTTTATAATGGTCAAATAAATGTTGTTATAGACAGCTATAGACAACGTTCACGAATGACGTTGTAATAACTTACGTTCCTTTAACAATAGTCGACTAAAGAACATTGTATAAGGTGTCATTCGACAATGAGCAACTAAGATTGTTGTAATAACATAAAACAACATTTGTCTGCTCGTTGTAATGGTCTTTTCAACAACATTCTCATGGTGGACGTTGTTGTACATATTTTTCATAAGCGATTTGACAACACACATTTTATGAATGTTGTTGTATGTCCTCTATTAGATGGTCTTTGATGCACATTGTCGAATCAATGTTGTTGTATCATCAATTTCTTGTAGTGCCAATGAAAATTCAGATTCAGTTGCAAGTGTAGATGTATGGACAAAGGGTCATTTGAGAAAGAATGGGGAGCCTTTAAATGAAGCAATTATAAGTAAATCATTAAAGCAAATGATATATAGTTATATATATTGAAATTATATAACAATAGAAAGTTATCAAGTTAATTTACTTATTTTTATGTGAATGCAGGAAAAGATTATTGAAATTAGTCAATTTACCACCAATTCAGTTGACAGAGATAAGTTAAAAGAAGATGTCATTACTAAAGTATTGGGACCTGAGCGTCATGGACGAGTTCGAGGACTTGGATTTGGGGCAACACCTTCAAAGGTTGATGCTCAAATTCAAAGTAATGGAAAAGTAAAGGTCTTAAAAAATATAATTCAAGATCAAGCAGAAAAGTTAAATACTCTTGAAGAAAAATTAAAGAAGATGGATACATTCGAGGAAAGAGTTAATGCATTGATTGTCATGCTCTTAATGCAATTTCATTAGGTGATAACTAGGCTTAAAATTTTCTTTGGTTTATTATTTTGCAATTTAATTATTACTTAAATTTATATAGTGAAATATATTTTATGATATGGTTCAATAGCTTCAAAGCCCAAAAAGAATAGACATGAATATGATATATTCAAAAGCTTAAACACCACAAGTAAACTATATTTTGAATCCAACTTTGGTTATAAAATTTTATTCTTATAATGTTTATATTATCTTTAATTTGTTTATAGATTATGTAGTCACAACAGGGTAGCAAGCCCACCTATGAAAAATGCTTTCTGAGAATTCTAGATGCGAATTATTGAATTGGCATCCTAAAAATGAAAGAGACAAAGAAGTTGTAGCAGTAGGAAAGATTTTTTCTACAGATCCTAAGGCCAAAGTTCATGGCCTCCCACTAGGCTTTGATTGTTGGAGAGTTTGGGTTGTAAAGGTAGTGAATGAAGATGTTGATTATATAGACCAACATCAGAAATTCATTACTTGAGTGATGTTGTTGGACGTACAATTGCTTGGCCAAAGAAGTATATAAGACTATTAAAAATAGGTATGTTTTTATAAATTAATTATTGTGTAAAACAACAATATTTTGATTCATTTCTTCTCTGTTAAATGACAGGTTTTATAGAGATTTTTTTGTCACACAAAGGTTTTCTCTAACTTTTGACTTCTTCAAAAGGTTGTTACTCATTATTTTTGTCACACCTTCTTGGACAGTCACCTCTACAAACGTCACTGTTACTACTGTTCTTCTTCTTTTCCTCATAGCTACTGTTCTTCTTCTTTAGTATAAGGTATATGCTCTTCATTTACATTTTCAACTTTCATCTCTTTTACGTTCATCACTTATAATGTTTGTTAATTACTATTATAGCTTTTGGTTAAAAATAAACAATGTTGATTGCTATTATAGCCTTTGGTTTAAGATTAATAAACAATGTGAAATTTCATCTCTTTCACATATGCTTTTTAAGAAAAATTAATATATAGGTCTAGGTGTCCAATCTCCTAGTGGGGCTAAGTGTTCTATGGATCATGTAAAACTATGCATAGTGTCCTTTTTAGATTTCTTCTTATATGCCTTTGTTAGATATTTAGTTGCTTTAAATATTACAGCTAGCCTATTATTTAGTACCATTTGAACATTTGTACTACAATTAGCCTATTATTGCTAATCAGTTTTTCTCATGCAATCAAGATAGTCGAATACCTTATACAAACACATAGACACACACATATAGTGTTCCTCCTATTTAGTCCAGTTTGTCTATATAGACAAAAATTATAGTAGTTATTGGTAAAGTTGTAGATTTCATTTCAATAGAGGAGGCTGCAACTTTCATTGAAAATACTCCAAAGAAACAAGAACTATCGTCATAACTTAAAACAAAGAATGAAATGTCTCATGGCAATATTGACCTAGGCAAAATAAAACAAATTAACTGTCTTCGTATTTAAACCAACAATATTATTAGCAGAGTAATGCTTGATACACAATATCACACCAGGTGTGACATCAGCAGTAGGTTGATCGTCAAAGGTTTCATTTGCTTGAGACAAAGTGTTCATCTATTTGGGGTTATACCAAGGTGAGTCTACTTTTGTAGCTATCGTAAATATAACAAGATCTCTTACATGAATAATAATATAGTGAAGCAATATAGAATATCTTATGCAATTGATGAGCTTCTAAATATAAATTTCTGATATTTAATTCATACTTTTTTTAGTCTAGTTTCTTGTATACTTAGATCTATTAGCATAATGGACATTTTTTGCATGTTATATTTCTTCCATGTTAATTAGATTTTGTTTCAAGCAGGCCATAACTTTAATAGCTCATCACATTTTTGAATTCAATCTTTACTGAATATGTTGCGTCCAATTAGATTGAAACTTAAAATTCTAGAACCATCATGCATGTTACATTGTAATTGGATGTTATCTTCAACCTATCTGTGTCTTGGCTTTCCAATGAGTCACACTCATTATTATGAAACGTAATAATCTTTGGAACTCAATATCTATTATTTATTACAGTTAGCCTATTATTTATTACAGTTAGCAATATTTTGAAATCTTTCATAGTTTGTACTAAAAATTAATTGGTACCATTTGAACATCCTATGTTAAGGTGAAAGAGATAATGTTGATATGCGCCTTCTTGACTATAATGTTGATCCAATATGAAAACCACCCATAATGATGTATTACCCTCTAAATTACATACTCAAATCAATGTCACAATGACCATTGTCTTATTTACTAATTTGACTTTAATATACCTAGTCACACACACCAACATAAGAAAAAAGATAATAGAGCTTCTTGTCCACGAGAGGAAAAGTACAACGCAATTCTTGAGCTAATAGGCTAACCTCAAGGGAAAGTACAGCGCAATACTTTAGCTCTTATTCCTATTTTTTTAAAAAAAAAAAAAGTTAATCTAATTAAGTTCATTTTTTTATTTGATGTAGGTATATATAAAGATTGAAACAATGGAGAACATGAGTTTATATGCTTGGATTGTGTATTCAGATGAGACGTGATGATCCTTCAAGAAGAATTTTTGCTTATAAAACTGTTTATTTTTGTTTATTAGGATTAATAACGATAAGTAGTGTAAATAATAATTACACTTTTTAATAGATTATATATATGTTTGGCACTATAAAATTTATTATTCTTAAGTGATACTAAATGAGGCAAAGACAAATGTTTAATAATATTTATTTTATATTATGAATTTATAGATATAGGTAAATATATGCAATATATATTGTAGTAAAATATTTTTACGATTAGAAAAAATTGACACATATGACAACGTTCAGTTTTTGTTGTAAGATACATAATATAACAATGTGTAAAAGATTATTGTTGAAATACTGAGCTTTTACAACAGGCATATGCATGTTGTTAAGTAATAGACATACAACAACAACCACCTAACCGTTGTTGAAAGGTTAAAAGATTAGGGTTTCCACAACGTTCGCTCGTTATTATAACACATCTACAACAACAGGTATGATGACCGCTGTCAAATATGTATTAAAAGATTGAAGCATTTAACAATGTGTGAACGTTGTTGTAACCTCAGTTTTTAGAACGATACACAGTGCATTACAACAACAGGCTCGTGACCGTTGTTAAAGGTTAAGGTTTCCACAATGTGCGCCTATTGTTATAACATGTCTAGAACAACAGGCATAGTGATCGTTGTCAAATATGTGTTAAAGGATTGAAGCATTTAATACTGGGCGAACGTTGTTGTAACCTCAGTTTTAAACCGATACACAATGTTTTACAACAATAGGCTCATGACCGTTGTTAAAAATAGTCAATCGTTTAACAACACCCTGATCGACAACATCACCATGAATATTGTCGTATGGGTATAACAACGAACATTGCACGTTGTTGTAGGTGTCATTTCTTGTAGTGTACCAAATTGCAATACCTGAATCATGTTTAGTATAAATACTAACAAAATATACATTTCTCTATTTAGTTTACATTCCAATGGGACTTACTCATTATTGTTACCTGTTCTTCACTCTTACTGAGAATTATATGGAAAACCATGGAAATGCAGCTCTTTTCTCAATAACAACTTGAAATGCATCATCGAGTTTAATTTTATTAATCAACCACACAACCTTTGGAACCATTTTTCTGTTTCCTCATGAGGTGGCTTCAGTTCGAATGACCAAGTATTGAAGATGAGTTATGTATCAGTAGGTATCGATGTACTAGTCCTTTTCTTGCTAGCTTGTGGGTTATGATTAGTTTTGGGGCCCTGCCTGTTTCATTGCCTCACTTGTGACTACCTTGAAACTTTTTCTCCCTTAGCTCTTGATATCCTTTTTAAACTCTTCTTCTTCATTCTTATTTGAACGTTTGGAGACACATAAACTGTTTCATATTTTCATATTAGATCTAAATTAACTTTTGAGTTTATACATGATACTCGAAATTTGTGATAGGATAGAATATAATTTGAAGTGATTCTAGCTCCATGTAAGTTGTTGAACTTGATTTTCTCTACCTTGCTGAAGCTATTCACTAGAGATGTAATATAATGGTCATTGCATTACTGCAACTTCAACAGCGTAACTTGGGATTAGGCTGTAGCATTTTCTCTCACTGTGCTAAGAAGAAAGCTCCTCATGAAATTTAATAAGCCATGAACATGGGATTTGATTATTTTAAGTTGAATTGATCACATCTACGAACAACTTCATGTGACACCCCGGCTCCTGGTATCCATCTTTGTCTCTATTGTGACAATCCGTCGTGGGGTTGCAATTGGAGACGACGCGCGCCCGTTCGTTCTTTCGGCGGGAGACTCTGGGCAACTGGTCGTTCGCTGAGAGCCGGAGGCCACGTGGTTTGTTTTTTTTTTCTCGATCAATCTCAGGTTTCAAACCTTTCTTTTAAGTAGGTTATAAAGTCAAAACTAAAATGTACAACTATCATCAAAATACTCATTCCGTTCAGTAGATGTGAAATTCATTAAAAATGCATGCAGCGGAATTTTAATCACTCTTAAATCCATAGCGAATTCATATTTGACCAAGTGAAATACTTTGCAGCGAAATAACATTTCAAATTCATTTCTAAAGCACAGTATGAAGATTAAACATGGCCCAATGGGTCTAAATTCCATAATATTTAATTTACATGTGAAACAGTTCAAGGATTAAAGAGGACACATGCTCGGTCAACTTAAACACTAAAATATTATTTACAACAAAATGATACGATGGTAAACTCAAAGAAAAATTATAAACTGTGACAACTTCCCAGCGAGGTCACTACTCAAAATTACAGCCCGTATGCTGGCTTACTCCTGTGGTGTCAATGATCACCTGTAATAGAAAATGTGGGGTGAGCTCGAGAGCTTAGTGGATCATCCTTACACATCACTATCATTATACAAACCAGAATACAAAACATACAATCACTTTCATTACGTTAGGCGTTTCACACAATTTCTTATTTTGTTATCATCTAAGATCAAAAGAGTCCATAACCCTCGGTATCCCCTGTGTGGTCCAAAAGCGAATCCGGGAGTCCGCAGTGACTCTCCGTCCGAAGACACAATTAGCTATCACAATCAGCTCGGGTAGGGACACCCACAATGACACCCTAAGGCCGGTCACCATGCCAGTATGTGGATTTATTAATCTTAATTTAATGTTCTTTAGTCATACATGTCATTCCAAGTCATACGTGATCATCAATGTAACGTTTAAAGTAAAAAAAAATAGATGTGTTCAGCCATTCATGGAGATCAACTCATAGAAATCTCTATCTAGGCATTTTATAACGCGAGCAGCCATGCATCATGAATATACACCAAGTCAATTCCAAACAAGATCAATCAAGCAAGTCCTAGCATGTTTCTAAACACATTGTAAGCTAACCAAAACATCAAGTTATGCATTCAAAATTTGGATAAGGCTAGGGAGTAAGAAAAATCACACCCACTTTAGTACTCCTCAATCTTGTGCCTTGCTTCTTGCCGTGCACGCCTTAGATTATCAATCTATAAGGTTTTTAAATAATGAGAACATGTGAGTCTAAGGCATACATGGCATAACCAAAACCCTAAAGTTTGTGTTCTTGGCGCATTTGTTTCAAAATGCACCCAAAATAAGAACAAAACAAAGGAACACTGGTGCATGTCGCATTACCACAGCGATGCAAAGCATTGCCGTAGTTGCTAGAGTCGACGACATGTGCTTAGCACCTCAATACTTGGTCATTAAGTTTAAAACACACATTAACTCAAGGAAAAACGAATTACACCTGAGGAAAGTGGTTTAAAGAGCTAAGAAAACAAGATCTGAAGAAGGTTTTGAGATTTACCTTAGCACAAAACCTTTTTCCAAACGTGCCTCAACCCAAATCCACCCTTGTTGATGTTGCTCTTGGCGGATCTAAGCTTGAGAATGGTAGAGAATGGCTTGAAGAAGCTCAAACCACCCTTAGAACTCAAAAGAAAACTTAAGAAACGAGATTGCAAGGTTTAGTGTGAGCTTGGAGAGAAAACTGTGATTTGCGATGCATAAAAATCCAGATCTAGGGTTTCTGCACACTTTTCATTTATATAGAAATCGACAAATTATCGCAATCACTGTAGCATTACCACGGTCACTGTGCAACTACCGCGGTCACTATGCAATTATCGCAGTGGATAGACTTGTGCACGTTGTTCGTTTTCTGGTTTTTTGCGTGATTACTACGGTCACCCAAACACCGACCGCGATCACCAGAATGAACTTCCCTATTTCATTTCTGGGTTTCTTCTGCAATTATCGTGGTTACTATAGGACCAATCGCGGTCACCAGAATAATGTATTTCCCTTCGTTTTCTAGGTTTGTGCAGACTTTTCCGCGGTCACTATTCCAATTACTGTAGTCACCAGAATGAAATTCTAGTGTTTAGCGTCTTTTCTTCGCCATTTCTCGTGCTTCCTGTATCACTTTTACATTTATTTTAAGCTTATTTTATTATGTTATTAAATTTGTTATTCCATTTTATCCGCTCACTAACGACGTGGAGGTCTTATAGACTTTTAGGATATTACAACTTCATTAGCCTTAGTATAGCCCTTTTGGATACTTTCTAATACTTCAAAAAAACACTTCACTTGTGTTCCAGCCTTCTAATAATAGCGCCTTGCTACCCATGGGTGCATACTGGCTGATTTTGGGCACGATGTACATGTAAGTCCAAACTTGTTGTGATGTAATAGTCAAAGATTTTTGGGTGATTTTGAATCGTTACTTTATGGTATAACTAGCATTTTTATTTACTGAAGCATTCATGTTTATTTTTATCTCCTCAAATATTTTAAAATTAATGGTTATTATAGTTAACTATCATAACATTTTTAAAATGTTATAATAGTTATAAATATCTAACTTTTTTACAATATTATAATAGTTGAAGTTATTATAGCATATTTAAAATTTTAGAATAGTTAAAGGTGTTGCATAGTTTTAAAATCTTTTAAAATTTTAAAATTTTAGAATAGTTAAAGGTGTCGTATTATGGAGACAAAAGTATTACCTATGATATAATATAGCTTTTTCTACATGTTAAGAAAAGCGTTTTTTTTTAGTGATTGAGATGTGCAAATCCATACTTTTAATGACAATGCTTTCATGTTTGAAAGTTGCAATCAATTGCTACCAATGTGATAAGTTTTCACACCTGATTTATAGCTTTATTGAAAAAGCAACCTTTCAATAAATTACACAAAAAAGTCATTGGTGGCAACTATTGTTGTATTTTCAAGTGCATTCACACACTTACACACTCAAATTATTTCTGACAATTAACAAATGAAATAAGAAAATATCCTACCATCTCACTTTATAATTATATTTCTATACAATCGAGTTCTAATCAAATATTCCTTTTTTTTTTCTTTCAACCCTAGTTATTTTTGTTGTTATTGCCTTAAAATTGTAATCGACAATTTTCAACTGAAAACAGAATTATGTTTTTTTTTTCCTTATTATTCATCTTTTTCTTATATTTGTTTTGATATCTCCACAATGTCTTTATCACTTTTGCAATGTAATTCATTGTCACAATTCATTTTTCAAACAAAATTATTTTAATTATTGTCGTCTTATAGTTTCACGCAACATCATTGTACTAAAACACAGTCGTGTTTTCTTTTTTTCTTTTTTGGTTAGATTATTCATCTTTTTCTTTTTTTTTTTAAATTATATTTTTTGTAAATTCCATGATCTTTGTTGAACACCCAAGAGGGAGGTGCATTGAGTATTATAACAAATTAAGACTTTTATTAAAATCTTTTGTTTTTTCTTTCCTGAACACTGTATATTATGTATCAAAGTGAGAACACTTTATATTCTTTGCCTCATAAAGAATGATTACACATAAATGATCAATGATTCATACAATATATCCATGCAAAAGTACAAATATAATGAGATAATACACAAGCGTTTACAATGGTTCGATCCCACACAAGATCCACTCCACTACCTCACTTCCTCAAGTAGGTTTTTAACCTTTACTTTATTAATAACTAACCCACTTCAACTAGGGCTAAGAATCAAACTTTTACAGCTCGGAAGCTTTCTTACCAAAGTTTTTCCCTTCTCTAGCTAACATGTTAGAGCCTTCTAAGCAACTTACAACCTAAAATCTTCTCCTTTCCCCTAGCGCAACCCACTAGGTCCTATAATTCAAAGTACCACACAATTCATGGACTTTTCACAGGCTAAAGATTAACCTACCCTTTTTAAGATCAAAGGACGAATTAAATTTTTACAATTTGATACAGTTTGTGCTACAGCACTAGGAACACTTACTTAATATATATACATCTAAGTTTATTAACCAAATAATTAAAATGAAATGAAATTTACAAACCCTTGGTGAACTACTTTTCAAGTTTCACGTGGATGCACAAAACTCGAGGTGCAAAAACACTCAAATATGATAAATA